>CAWVNO010000266.1:0-17000 GCA_963930645.1 Salticus scenicus
GGAGTCCTATTCAGATTCAGGAGGTCATTTTACACAAGAATCAGCAAGAAACTCTTGATTTTTTTTTTTTTTTTTTTTTTTTTTTTTTTTTGCAGAGCAGTGTAAAAGGTATTTAAAAAATCCCTATTTTCAACTAAAGATTATTATCGTTAGCTAACTTTCAGTTAATTTTTTTGAGGAAATCTTTGCCAAAAATATCATTTTAAATTTAAAAACAATTTTGGTGCCCCTAGATAAAGGTGCCCTAGGCTGAGGCCTAGTCGGCCTGTGCGATAATCAGGCCCTGGTTCTACAGCTCTCAAAACGTGTAAATCCATCAAAAACCCGAGGTCGAAAATTTTTACGAATCCAATACTTTCTTCTATTGAATATAGAAGAAAGTAATAATAAATGATAAATTGAGACGGAAAAATGGAATATATGATGCAGTCATATGGAATTATGACTCAAAAGACGATATAATTTTTTGTAATAAAATTAATTTTTAAAGTAATGTAGCATTGGAAATCAATAAATTATTTCTTTATCTTTCATGTCCCACCAAAACATTCATATGAAGCCGATAAGAATACATTCCTTTGGGCAATTTTACATTGAAATATAAAGGCATCAAATCCCTTTTGCCGTGCACCGCTCAGAAAACGAAACTATGGACGAATCTTTCAAAAACGGCACGAGAAACAGGTCTAGCTCTAGCATTTCCTCCAGTTCTTCAGCCTCTGCTTTCGACCGGTCAGTTGGATCGGTCGATGTGATCCACAGGCTGGACTCACCCTTCAGGGCCGAAAGTCTGAACCCACCCCGGGCTTCACGGGGCGAGTCCAGCCTCTGGAACACTTCGACCGATCCAACTGGGCCCTGAGACATTTGATCCACGACCGGTCGAAAGAAGAGGCTGGACGATTCCGATCCCTCTATTGGATCAAAATCAGTGCTGCCATCTGTAGTCTTAGTTTGAAATTAGCTCTAAAATATTAGAATTAAATTAGTTAAAGAAAAAATTAATTCATTAATTAAAAATATAATTTAACTATGAATAAAAAAAGATAGATGCATATCTATTTTTTTTTAATCTGAATAGCTGGGTACATATGCAATGAGATACAATAATATTAATTATATAATTCTTTTTCGAAAATTATTTTTAAAAAATAATAACAATAAAATTTTAATTTTAGAAAAATTTCCAGGAAATTTTTTTTAATTATTTCCGTCAATTATGCATTTTTGTATTTTAACGATATATTGTAAACAATTTTAAGTAATATTTTATGGATTTATTATCAAGCTAATTTTTGTTAAATATTTTTAAGTTGGAATGTTGAAATTTAAAGCAAATATTTAGCATTCAAATATTTGATGTAAATAAGAAGTAGGTTCAAGTTTTATTATTATGATCATAGAATAATAATAAAGGAAGAGGGAGCATAAGGTTTCTACATAAGCTGTTGTGTTGCCACAAAAAACAGCGATTATTAACAAGCCTTTATTAACAAGCTTCAATATTGAGAGGAGCAAAAGTAGCTTTCGCTGGCATTTCACTAGAAGGGGTTTGTAAGCATTAAGACTATTGGCGTGCTCCTTCTTCCTCTATTATTATTCTATGATTATGATTTAAGGTAAGAAATATGAAACTATTACACATTGCCAAAAAAATATAAAATTTAAATTTTGATTTAAATCAATGATTGAAAAAAAAACAGTTTTTTAAATTATCACTTCATTGATTGGTTTGCAAATTCAATTAATTATGATTTCAATCAATAATATTTTAAATGTTTAATATATTTATGATTTTTTTTTTTTTAATTTAAATACAAATTAAATATTGATTTTTAAATATTGTTAATTACTTTTATGTTTGAATGCTAAAATTTAATGCAAATATATTAACAAAGCAGTACAAAACATATTTAAAATATTTTGTTAAACTGAAAATTTAAAAATTGTTAGCAGGGAGCATCTTAAAATTTTATTTTATTAAATTTAAATAATATTCGATATTTTTTTTTTTGCATTATTGTGTTATATTTCAATCCATTGTATGAATATATTTATAATTCTAAAACAATTATACAGTTCTTTACCAAAAAAAAAAAAAAAAAATGCTTGTATGCATATTCGCGTTTGTAAGGACCGATAGATGGCGGAACCAGAGCAATAACCAGTAATTTGTAAATGGATCAAATGACTCGGAAAAAGTTCTTGGGCGATTTGATCCACGACCGGTCCATGGAACACATTACACTGGACGACTTTGATCCAGACCGGTCGATGAGACTGGACGCATTGTTCCACGACCAATTGGATCGGTCGAGAGCCTGAACCCGCCCTCGGAAAGTGCTTTCGAATGCGCTCTAGATGAAACACTACTACAACTACAACTTCTAATTTAATTTATGATTCAAATTTGGCAACAGGGAATTAATCTTTTCCGGCGTAAATGGGATCTGAGTAACCTCGTTGTAATTCTTCTCCTGATACACGAAAGTAATTAATTTTAATAAAATCTTTTATACCTTTATAATTTTATTTTAAATTTACCTTTATATAGCTTATGGCAATGTTTTAAAACTTTTACTTTGTATTATCATTGCGTAATATCAGTGATTTACCTTATTATTGGTGCTTGCTTTCTTTATGCCGATGTTACCGCCATTTTGAGAGACGCCGGATAATTATCGAAATCACGTTTATTGTTTTGACTTTAATGTTTTGTTAAGGATTGCGAAAATTTTCTGTCTTTTAAGTAATTTCATATTTAACTGAAATTTTATATTTTTATGCAAATTTGCAGAGTTAAGATAACTTTACGTTGAAGACCGTTGTATTGTTCAAGTGTATATCTAGCTAGCCGGTAAAGTCGTTTGAAAGCTAATAAGTGTAATAGTTGATGTAGTTGTTTAATCTTTTACAATTATTACTGAAGTCTATATTGTAAAGTTTAAAATAATTAATTTTAACTATTGAAATTGTGTATGACTTTCCCATTTAAATTTCCGTTTGGTTGGGACTTCGAAATTTTTCTTAGTGTCATTGTCTGTGAAATTAAAGATGTTTAATTTTATAAGATATATTTGACCCTGATAATGTACGTTACGCGCGAAATAAAATAATTATTGTACTAGCGCAACTTTTATTTAAATTTAACCACGTGTTGCTGGTGGGTAAATTGTGTAACAAATTCGTATCTTTTTTCACGAATGAAATTACAATAGTTGTTTGTACGTTTTTTAATTAATAAACTCGGCTTTCGTACTTTTTTTTTTCAGTCTTTCTCTAGCTGAAAAACTTCTAAATATTGTTTCATTTTGTGAAATACTGCGATTATGAATGTTGTAGAAAGTTTTAAGGTAAATTCTGTACTGATAAGTATAAAGGATTAAAGTCCAAAAATGACGATTTTGAGTTGAGTACATTGTCAGACTAAAAAAAAAAATTCTCAAGCGATTGGTATAAAGGATTTAAGTCTGTCATTTAGTCTTTGAGAAAATCCATTGGTAAAAAAAGGTTCAAATCAGTAATTTACCATTCATGTATGGTATAAAATATTTAATTCAGTTTTTTCCTGTTATTAAATGAAGGTTGACAATCACTGAATGGTATAAAGATTATAAGTCAACGGAATACCTTTTCCCTAATCAATTCTTCTGATTTGTTTTTAGTTAGTTTAACTTTATTTTTAGTCTCCTGAAAAATCAAGAATATGGACTTAAATCCTTTATACTTATCAGTACAGAATTAAGCAATAGATTTTTTCTTAGTAATGTTGTGTATAAAACTTTTTTTTTTTTTTGTGTGTGTGTCAGTATCTGGTTTATAAAACTAATGGTGTTTTAGATTTCTTTTATGTTTTGATGCTTGATCTATAATTAATCTTGTGTTTAGTTTTTAATTGCTGTTCAATGATTATAATGCATGTCTGAATTGATGATGTTTCATGTATAAGGCAGATTATGAGAACAGCATCAATGCAAATTTGCCCCTTTATTTTCACTTACCATCTGTCATATTTTTGGTATATTATGAGTAACCCATTGGCTGCACAAGCACCATTAAAATACGAGTACCTTAATCAAATGGTGTCGATACCTTTCCATTCCTTGTAAAATGTTTTGTATCATGAAGTTTTTAATAATTATTCTTTTTGTAAAATTTTAATAACTTGAAGTAGGTTATACACAATTCTTTCACAGTTATATTGATTATGCACCAAAATTAAAAACCTACATTGATCCTGATCAATAACTAAATAGAGAAATTGTAAAAATATGGCAATAAATTAGCAATTGAGTTAGACCGTCCAAAATTGGTATATACAGGTTTGTGGGATCTGCAAGTCGAATGAGGATATTTTCAAAAGTGTAAATTTTATTTAAAGGGGGGGGGGAGGCAAAAAATTAGATATTGTGTTACTGTTCAAAATTGTTATGTGGAGGTTTGTGGGGTTTACAATTCGAATGCAGGGTTCATTCTAGACCTAAAAAAAAAAAAAAAAAAAGCAGGGTGCTGTAAGCTAAGTACTCTTAAAGAAAAGCACTGTTAACAAAAAGGAAGGGCATTTTGTTCACAAAAAAAAAGTCTAGTTTAAGTCTAAAAATTTGAAATTTGAGTTAGGTTACAAGTCGAATGAGGATATTTTTAAAAGTGTAAAATTATTAGGGGGCAAGAGGGAAGGATTTAAAAATTGAATTAGACTGTTCATAATTGTTCATATACTATCTGGCTCTCAGAAGAACAGCTCTGGGTATGGATGTAAGAAAGGTAGGGGCAACTTATCAGTGGGAGAACAAGTTTTAAGTGTGGGTGAAAGGTTGTTATATTTGGCGTAGTTATCAAAGTTCTTTTCTCCCTTTTTTAAAATCTTGTATTCAGGAAGCATTTTAGCAGTTTTATACAAGATACACTAATAACAGCATTTCCACATGGAAAGATTAGTTATTTAAAAAAAAAAATTAGAAATTTTATTCAGTTAGCATTCTCTTGAAATTGAAAACTTTTGTGTTTTCTCAATTTGCATTTATTTATGAATTCATGAACTTCAAAATGGTTGAACTTCTACAAATAATTAATAATAAACTTTATTTTATTTATATATTTAAGATATTTATTGTATGTTTAAAAGCCTTAATTAAATGAAGTGTTGGTCAATGATAATGTCAGTCCCTTTATTTTTGATAGAGGTGCTAAATACCTGGTGTATGTAATGTATATATTATCAATGCTTTTTAAAATTGGGCTCATTTATTTATGTACCTCAGTGATTCAAATTGATATGTAGCGACGAGTGGCCAGATTCTCTTATGAAGACTATTTGTTATGAGAGGTACTAATTGCATGTTTTTCCCGGAATATTTACATTCATTCAGTATTTTAATTACTATTTTTATTTTTGGACTGCAATAATCCATTGGAACTTTTTTACAGTGCATCACCAACATAATAGAAATATAATAGATTTAAAATAAATCATATGAAAAAGAAAAAAAAAATGTGTGTGTACATTTATTACATATATTTTAAAGAGGCCTCTTGTTCTAATTAAATTCTCTTTAGACTAATTTTTATTATAGTGTTAATTTTTTAAGCTTTTTACAGATTTATTTTAAATTTTCAGGTAAACTATGGCCCCCATGTCTGTCTATGTAGGAGGATTAGCTGAAGACACTCAGAAGGAAGACTTGGAGCGAGAATTTGGCCGCTTTGGAAATCTTACAAAAGTCTGGGTGGCCCGCAATCCACCTGGTTTTGCTTTCATTGATTTTGAGAATGACGACGATGCCAATGAGGCTATCAAGGAAATGAACGGAGCCTTGATCAACGGATCCGAGATCAGGGTGGATGCTTCTCGTGGTGGAAGCAAGCGAGGTGGAGGACGTGGCCGTGGTGGTGGTGGAGGATTCAGAGGTGGACGAGGCGGCAGAGGTGGTGGATTTGGTGGTGGTCGTGACCGCAGCTTTGACAGTGGCTTCAGGCGAGGAGGTGGTGGAGGACGTGGAGGTGGAGGAAGAGGTTTTTCTCGGGGAGGCCCTAGGTATGGAGGTGGTGGATACGATGGTGGATCAGGATACCGAAGCCGGTCACCCATTGGTCAAAGGTATGGAATGATTTCATTTTCAGTGTGTAATATCGTAGTATTGTTCCCATATTTTAGTTATAATTTCTATAAAATATATTGTATATTTTTGACAAGCCAAATTTAGGTAGTGAAGACCCCTCTCCATGGCAGAATCGCGACGACAGCATTCAGTCCTTGTAGAAAGGAAACAAAAAAAATTTTTGAAAGAGAAAAAATTTGCTGAAACTGTTCTGCAAAATAAGTTTTCACCATTTATTTCCTCAGAAAAGTACCAAAGGGTTTAAGTTTCTCGCTGACTAAAGTTAATCTTTTATAGAGATTCAACAACAGGAGAAAACAAAACACCAAATGTTGTGTGTACGGTTTAGCAACAGTATTCCTTCTACACATAATCTGTGTTCATTTTTGCTTGTTGTCTGATGAGATTTTTCTTTTATAAACTTTAGATTTTACCTTTCTTACATCTGCTGCAAGACACATTTTCAATTTTTTTTTTCTCTTATGTATACAGACAGAGATGCCAGGTATTAAGATTTGTCTGTAATTATTACGGCATTACGGACAACCTATGAAAATTACAGATTATATGCTTTTAAAAAGAAACCCCACTGACAATCAAACGTACAACAGAAGCATTCCGATTCTTAATCTTTTTCCATCCACAACATAAATGTCAATATTAATTTTAATCTTGCTTTATAAGATTCTAGAAACTATAAAGAAATAGAATTATACAATATTTCTTGCTGATGTAATTATTCCCCCCCCCCCCCCCCCCCCCCCCCCCCCGTTTTCTTATCTCCTACCAGCCATCATCGATTAAAAGCTCTGCAGAAGCCTTTAGTTTCCCTATTTTTCTCCATTAACATAAATGTCAATATTCATTTTAAACTTGCTTTATTAAATTCTAGAACCTATAAAGAAGTAGAATTGTTTCATTTATCTAATTATTTATATTTTGACTGCCCCTCCCGCTTTCCAGCTAGTGATCAAAGATTGCTTCTAGAACCAAAAAAGTGATAGTAGTGCTCAATATTTCTCACATATGTAATAATTTGTAGGCTTTATTACTGAGCTTGATTAATCTATTTGTTTTTCCTTAATAAATTTAAAATACATATTGTACCATCAAACAAAAGATGTGTTAGATTTTATGCAAAGTACTAAAGAAAAAAAAATAATAAAAATGTTTTATTAAAAAAAGAACAATGTTTTAGTATTTAATGCCATAAAAACAGTTGTCTATAAAAAAGTGACTTATAAAATAATAATAATAAATAAAATAAATTTTTGTAACCCCCCCCCCCCTCTCTCTCTCTCTCTCCCCAGAAAAAAAAGAGAGATCCAAATGTCCCCCCCCCCCCTCCAAAGCAGGTTAAAAAAAATCTTTCATTTTGTAAGAAGGTAAAGAAATACATACTTATTTACTTTTGTTTTAGAAATTTTTTAATTAATATATTTGTGTTTTTTTTACAAAAACAGTGCAATTCATTATTATATGTGGGCTTGTGTATAAAAATTATTCCGTGACACGGTTAGCGTCTCCACGCTGCATAAGTGTATACCTCTGATTACTGATAGCTCTTATTGAAACTTGGCATCTCTGTATATAATATTGCCTCAGTGTGTCTTGGAAATAGGGGGGGGGGGGCACTTCAATAATCTAACTGAAGAACCACACGGATCATCGCAGAATACACATAAATAAATAAGAGGGGGAAATCACATACAACAAGGCATTGCGTAATCAAAATTTACTGACTCAGGGCAGGAAAGAAAAGAATAATAAAAAAAAAAACTTTAAATAGTTTTTTAAATTATTTATTGAAATAAATGTATTCAAAACTTATAGTATTTTAATGGTGGCAGTGTGTTGTAGGTGCTAAAACCATTGGCAACATAAGGGTTCTAGTACTGGGAGCAGTGTCTGCATTGGAACTTTCTAAAGTATTTCAGTCTCATGCAAGTTTCGGAGAAAATTACAAAAAATTCCAAACTTTAACGATGAAGTATTTACCATTGGAGAAAGAAAAATAGTTTCTGTAACATTGAAATAATTGAATACGTGATGCCTCAATTTTATAGTGCAGTGCAGGTGTAATTCTAAGAAAATTTCGGCTTTAAAAACAAGTCTTTCACAAAAATCGGTAGCTTTAAAATTAAAAATATTCTTCCCAAAATCATGCACAAAGATGAAAAAGACATAAAAAGTTTATAACTAAGTTAAAAAAAAAAAATCTGATTAAATTTCTTAGCTTAACTTATGCTTCAAATATTCATCTATATGAAGACAACTATATAAATATTCAGTGAACTATTGAGGGAAAAAACTGCAGTAATAAGATAATTTTAAATAATAGATGTAGATTTGAAGCAAGCAGCTATTTCTTTAATAAGTCATTACTGTGAAAATACATTATGCAAACACTATAATAATAAAACATAAGATACAAAAAAAAACTGAAAATATTTCACATACCTGTATTTTAACTATCATTTCATGACCATGCACTTATCTTTTCAAGCGAAAATGGGTAAGTCTCGTTTTACATGTATCCTTTTCTCTTTATTTAACTTAATAAATATCAAATGTTTTAAAAAAAGTATTATTTTCAATCGGTACTACTTATAAAGATATAGAGTACATAATTTACCAAACACTTTGCACATTGTAATAGCCGCCATTGCTCTATGACTGTTATGCTACATTGTTATGTATGATAGCTTTCTAATGGCTGCAGATTTGAGTCACGTGAGAATTGCATCTGTGAGAAAAGAATGTTTTGCTTGTTTGACTTGACTAGGAAAATTAGATTTTGCCTGTAACTTTGCGGTAAAAGCACAGATGCAAGCCATAAGTGTTTGGTTGGAATCTGGGCTTTAGAATAGCATGGACGGTAAATTGGCAAAGTTTTTGAAAATGAGCCATTTAATTACTATTAAAAATTATATTTTTTGGGGGAAAAAAGCTAACCTCCAATACCTACAGGGGATGGGATTTTACTACTTTATGGGTAGTTTTTTTTTTTTTTTTTTTTGCGAAAATCCATAATTTTATATGTAACGATTACTATGCAACATATTAAATTAGAAAAAATAGTTATACAAAGCTATTATTTTTTGTGTACTAGCATTCATGTTTAAGACTAATGTTCGAATAGTGCATGTGATAATAGTTAATGTAATCTTTAGCCAAAATATTTTATCACTGTTATTTTTAGAATACAATCCTTTGTATGAATTCTAAGCTGGTAAACTAATGAACTCTATGAATACGTAAACTCTCCTACAAGTTATCCAGTATTTAAGATTATTTTTTATAATTATTCTTCATGTTTTGCATTCTATTCTAAGTTGAGAAACTAATAGCAACATTCAACTGCTAAAAAACTTTTGGTTATACTGTGTTACACTGTAATTAAAAAAAAAAATATATATATATATATATATCCCATTCCCATATTTGTCTCTTGTCTGCTTAACTAACTGAATGTTGGTTAAAAGCTCTTCTATTCTATCAGAAAGCAGGAAAGTGGTACATACTATTTAACTATCAGTTAAGGAATAACATTGTTTAAATAACTAAAGACAAACGGTTTCTTCCACCTTGGAAGAAACTTGCCGACCCTACAAATTTGAATCATGCCACAGTCCTATCTGCTGAAGAGACTCTCCACTTATTGTTACCGGTAGCCAAAGCCAATGTTATTTTATGGGGGGAATTTTGCCCTGTTATGACTCATTAACTATACCCTATTTGATTCTGTTTTCAAATTCAGGAAATTCACAACTGTTCAACAGGTTATTGCTTTCTAAAAATTGCTTTTAAAAAAATATTTTAATGATGTAAAATGCCAATTGTCACAATATATGAAAATTTACATTTTGAACTTAAAAATGAAATCTTAAGAAAATTAATTTTTAGGTAGTGATAACCTGAACATTTGTGAATTTTCTGAATGTGACGACAGAAAATTAAAAATTCCCTATAGAATAACGTTGGCTTTGGCGTTCACTTTTCAGAGACAATAAGTAGTTCCCCTAAGTGAATTTTGCCTTTCTGTCTTTAATGTGTACGTGTCATACTGTACTATTAGCTGAGTCTTTATAATTTTTTTTATTTCAGTTACTATTAAAATGGCTGGAATGCAGTGACAGATGTCTGAAAAAGTAATTTCTTTTGTGTCACTTTAATTCTGTTTATAAAGGTTTCTTGGATTATATGTCTGATTTGTGTTAATTGCGAAATGGGTTATAATTATTTGCAATTTGTTGTGTTAGGGTTCCCAGCAATGAAAATATCCACTATTTTTAAGCTGAAAAAATTGCATATGTCGAAAATCAACAGAGAAATTGTCTCTGAGAAATTAGTTGTGCTGATGCCATGGGTGAAAGTTTTCAGTCTATTCATTGAATTCAGTCTTTTTTTATGTGTTATAATACAGATAGGCCAATTTTATGGAATTAATGTTTGTTAGGGACAAATAAAGGTCCCAATTTTTTTCTGAATCGGCCCCTATTAATGTTAATTCATTTATATTAATAATTTTCCTAAGTTTTCATACTTATTAATGTAACCCTTGGAAATGTATGTTTTGAATATCTACATACATTATGTATGAGTTTGCAATATTTTACCCAATACTGCAAAAAACTATATATATACTTCAGTCCAGCGAAAATTATTTACTTTTACCCATGGCTCATGCTCAGGTTGGCCACCAATCGGGGAATTTTATTATTTGGAAAAAAAAAAAACAGCTCATCCATCACTCAAAAGATATGACAATTGCTGAAGTCAGGGCCCCAGATCCACTGTTTGTCTAGGCGGGTGCTGCTCAGTTAGTAATTACATTTTATTTATTAAGATATCGAAAAACAAAGCATGAATTTTGTCAGTTAGCAGCAAAAAAAAAAATCATGGAAATCTGCAATTGTTTGATTATACAGCCAAGTCACACAAAGTTCTCATTTAGGAAATCAGTCATGAGAAAATATGTGATTGAGGCGTTGAGGGCAGGGTTAGCACAGTTTAAACCAACATTTTTATTTTTCCCCATAAATTTTTTTTTTCCCCTTTCCAAAAAAAATTTCAATTATATTGTCCCTTCTTTAACTAAAATTTCTAAATTATTTGTACATAAATGCAGGGTTGCCAACTTTTAAAAAACAGTTTGAGGAGTATTCCGAGACATTTTGAGGAGCATTTCGGCTACTTTGAGGAGCAATTTTAAAAATTTAAAAAAGAAAAAAAAAAAAAAAAAGAAAGAAACTACTAGCAAAAATAAATTAACAATAATCATATGAAATTAAGTAAAAAAAAGAAATAATAATAATAATTTAAAAAAAAAAAGGGTAAAATGTAGGTATGCATCGAATTTTTAGTTACTATTCGGTATACTGAATATTCATTATTCAGTAATAATCAAACATTTAGTGCATGCCTATTCAAAAGAAACTTGTTTAATTACAAAAACAAGACAATTGATGTGAAAATAATTTCAATGCTATACTTCAAACAGATACAAAAATTGGATTTTTTTTAAACAAAATCTTAAATTTTTGGAGTAACAAAAGTAAAAATAATGAACAATTTTAATAGTTTAGATATTAGAAAATGTAATAAAACTGAATCTACACTAAAATAATCATTGTTATTAAGGATGGAAAAGGATTGAAATTGTACAACATTAAATTCAATTTCAGTGCAAACTAACAGTCATCAACTTTTCTGAAACTCTTTTTTTCCCTTAAGATTATTGCTAAATATACCTAAAAAAATCGAGAGTTTCTCGTGGGGAGGGGGGGGGGTAGAATTACGTTTTTACCATTAATTAAATAAATATGCTATTCTTCCCGTATTTGACAGAATTCGCGATATTTTTACGACCGATTGCCGAAATTCGTAATTATTTCACTGCAGATTTACAAAATCTACGTTTAATAGCAAATAATTGCTAATATATACTATAATTTTGCTCTAATTGATAAAATTCACTCTTCTTTAAAGGTAAATTCTAAAATACGCGATTAATTTGCGGCCGATTGCCGAAACACGCCATTATTTAGCTACTAATCTACGTAAAATGCGTTCTTCTAAAAGCTGAATCTTAAATACTCAACTATTTTGCCACTAATCAGTGAAATTTTCATTTTTTTTTTTTTTTTTTTTTTTTAAGTGGAATCTCGGAAATCGGGAATAATTTTGAAGTAGATTTCGCAAATAGGGGATCGCTTACCCACTAATAATCAAAAATTTACGTTTTATATGCTATCATTTGGCTGCTAGCCAATAAAGGTTGGGTCCCCCCCCCCCCCCAGTTGATTTCAGTAAATCGCGATATTTTTGTAGCCGATGACGGAAATACGCAATCATTTCGCCGCTAATTAACAAAATTTATGTTTAATCGCAATTAATCGCTGAAAAAGGCTTTATTTTGATGCTAATCGATGAATTTCTTGCTTTTTTCAAATATGATTTGCATTATAAGTATAATTTTGTGGCTTTTTATAGAAATACGGAATTATTTTACAGCTAATTTTTAAAATTACGTAATCGTAAACTAATTGCTAAAATGGATGTTATTTTTCTAAAAATGTGTAATTATTTAGTAATGAATCAGCTTTTTTTTTTTTTTTTTTTTTTTTTATTACTGAAATGTCATTTTTTGCGGCTGATTTATAAAATACGCAATTTTCTTGTGCTATTTTTGTGACGAATCTATTTTAAATCCGACGATTTTTGTGAAAGTCCCATTTTCAGATATGAAAATTTCTTAGAATCACCCACGCACTATAAAATCTAAGTTATCGCGTATTCAGTTATCCTAAGAAAAAGCACAGAAAATATTCTTTTTCTTTCTCCAACGGTAGATACTTGGTACAAAGTTCGAAATTTTCCATGATTTTCTCAGAAACTTGTATATTAAAACACTTAAGAAAGTTTCCTATTACAGAGGACAATTCCTCCGTTAAAGTCCGACTTCATACTGTTTTCTCCAAAACTCGCGTGATTACGGCCTAAGACACTTTAGAAAGTCTCCCACTCTTCCTGGTCTTAGATTCCTTGCGTTGTCATTGTCAATCGTACTTAAAGTAGCTTTGAATCCATTATTTTTATCGATAAATAATTAAAATAAACAATTTTTTTCGTTGGAAAGTATTATTTTTTAGCGATTTATTAAGCATTAAGATAACTGAAACATTGATAGAGTTTAAATGAAAATCAAAATACCGCATAATCATAGCCATGAAGATAATCATAGCATTCGGTTTCTTTCTCTCCCCCCCCCCTTTCAGCTTGCGGTTTTAATTAAGCACACTCTCAGCTAATGTAAACAAATACTTGTTCCGTTCTGAGTCAGAAATATTTAGATTACGCAATGCCTAGCAATAGTTTTTTTTTTTTTTTTTTTTTTTTTCTTTACTATTTATTTATGACTATTTACGATGAAGCGTGTGGTTCTTCAACTAGATTGTAAAAGTTATTTTTTTTATTTTTTTTTTATTTTCAAGAGGCGTTGAAGCACTTTCATAGATAAAAAATAAAATTCAAAAAATGTTTTATGCGGCAACAGATGGAAATGCAAAATCAAAAGTTGATAAGGATTGGATAGCGCAATGAAAAAGAAAGAAAGAAAAAAAAAAAAATAGTAGTTTTTTTTTTTTTTTTTTTTTTTCAGTGTCTGCCACTATTCAGTTTTATGTAGTTAATAAAAAATATTTAGCCAGGTGGTCAAGACTGAATTTGCGGAGCATAAAAAATAACTCGCGGAGTTGCGGAGTTTTTAAATTTTTTCGGAGAAACTCCGCAGAAATCGGAGCAGTTGGCAACCCTGTAAATGACATTTATTTCAGTTGTAATTGTGCTTCAAGGATGGTTTTAGTGATGAGTTTGCAGAACAAAAATGTCTATTAAATCTTAAAAAGTTATAAATGAAAGTAAGGCTAACTGCAGTAAAATAAATAATAATGGAAAGCGCATTTAAGATAAAAGATGAAAATTGTATAATTGTAAAAAAAAAAAAATGCTCTTTAAAAAACTGGCTATTTGTTATAATAGGGTAATTAACACAGGGTGGTGACAATCAGGGGAAATCATGGAAAAATCAGGGTACTTTATCAATCTGAAAATGTCAGGGAATTTTGTAAAAACGCCCAAAAATCATGGAAATTTAAATTTTTGTCCAGAAAGCATTACTGAAAGATCACCAAACGAGTGTTATCTTAACCATGATTGCACATGATTGGTTGCTTTCTAGTTGAATCTCACCAAGTTAACATTATTTTATATATATATATATATATATATACAGGGGTCGATCCAGGCAAAATTTGGGTCCCTTTTGCGGCCCCTTCACGAAATTCCACATAGTAAAAAGGGACCCTTCACAAAATTCAAATTCATGAAATGAGTCCCTTCACAAGATTTTGTTTTACAAAAATGATCCTTTTATTAAATGTTTTCATATTTTCAGTATTAATTTTAATTAATGCCTTAATTTGGCTCAAAGAAACTCTATTAACTTGATATTAAACATTACATAAAGTAATTGTAAAAACTGAAGATTTTACACAATATTTTACTTTTTCACAAAAATATTTTATTTCACAAAAATAATTTGTTTTTCACAAAAAAGGGACCCAAAAATTAAAACCTGGATCGACCCCTGATATATATATATATATATATATATTAAAGATGATCTATTAAGCATAGTAGAAGCCAAGCAACAGATATTAAATATTTATAGTGCAACAACTTGAGGAATAATTTTATGTTGAATTTTTCATTTTATTTTCCTTTTTGCAAGTGAACAAGGAAATAAAAAAAATATCTGTTTTTGCCCATCAGTATAGTTGTTTGAATGGCAGTGGGTTTATACAGCATGATACACAAGAGTGATATACACAAAATTATGCAATGTATAACTGAATAGGTAACTGAAATCATAGAAATTAGTCATGGAAAAATCGGGAACTTTTTTGTGAACTTACGTAGCCACCTTGTAAACTACGTAGCCACCTTGTAAACAGCCCATTTTTTTTTTTTTTTTTTTTTTTTTAATTTATGTACATATCCAAAAGCAATATGCTGATTTTGAATTAAATAAAAAAGGTTCATTAAAATATTTTAGGCTAGGCAGTTTTTTTTTTTTTACAATCTTTGATTTTAAAATTTCATGCAAAATGTTCTCCATTCAAGAACACTTTTGCAAATTATTTTACTAAAATGTTTGCAAAAAAAATAGGTGATTGACACCTGAATATAAGAGTAAATCAGCTGGCCGAATATTTAGTTTCAAGGATATTCGATATTCAGCCAAAAAAGAACTATAAATCAATTACAAGACAATGTTATTCTTTTTCTGAATACTGCTGTGGTCTTCATCAATCTATAAATCAGTAAAATAATGAAATGTAACTTTATTGATAATCCATAGCCATACACTGTTAAAAAAAAAATGCCATCTTTGCTGCCAGAAATTTTCTGTAATGACAGAAAAATACGTTCTGTCAAAGTAATTTCTTTGACTATTTTCTCACAACAGTGTAGAAGTTAGCAAGTATGCTGTTCCAAGGTTGTCTGTTAGTAACCTGGTAAATACTGCAGTGGACATGCGGAAGGGGAAGTAAATAAATAAAAGTAAAAAAAAAAAAAAAAAAAATCATCGCTGGATTACAGGTGCTGCCAGATCATGAGTTTCTGGATTATCGATGCTTCATGCTTCCCTGTATATTCATTTCTGAATTTTTTTTAGTATAACTTTAACATAGCCCTATGGCAGCTTTTTAAATTTTGGTGATGTGTTAAAATGGCTATTGAAATTGCATTTATTAAGAGATGTCCATGCTATTTCATTGCCAAAGTTTTGTCAAGTGTGATTGTGTGTGTTTTTCCTGATTTGAAGAATATTTTTCAATTATTCTTAAATGACGGAAGAGCTGTTGTGTAATAGAAATATGAGAATCTACTTTATAACTTTTTAGTGTTTAGATTTACAAAAACTTTGCATGTATTTTATTGGTTACAATTGTAAAACTTTTAAATCCCCCTGTGGCAAGTAATTGTTTGGATGTGGCGAGTGGATTTTAAGTCAGTTATATTGGCAATATTCAGTGTAGTACAACAGCTAAAAAAATTCCTAAGAGCATGAACAAGGCTTGAATAGCCAACTGTTGTTATTCTATGCTGAATTGAATATAGTATTTTAAGAAATGATGCTTTGTGAATTTCAAAGGATTCTGCTAAATAATCAATTTACCTTACAATTGCATACTTTTTTGTGTGTGTGTGTGTATAGGAAGATTGACTCTATCTCATTGCTGGCGGGTTTATAATTTTTTTTAACTATTATAAACCAGCCAGCAATTAGATAGTCGATCTTCACACACACACACCAAAAAAAAAAAAAAATCGTAAGAAATTCTATAAATCCCCCCGATTTGGACAGATAGGACAAACTTGGCTTATAAAAACAAATGTTAGCACCAGGGTTGGCTAACTGGGCCCAGCCCAGAAAAACCCGCCCGGGTTTTTCTGGGCGGGCCCACCAACAAAAACCCGCTGGGTTTTTGTTAGAAATTATTTATAATTTACAAATCCCATCTATAAAGTATAGAAAACACCTTACCTTTAAAAAAAACTTTTATTTTTATTTTCCAGAAATAGTATTAAACATAAAAAGTAACTACAGTTTTAAATATAATAAAAGCAAGTTTATCTTCTATAATTGGTTCAATTTTCCATTTCCCATAAAACCGAACGATATTCTTGTTTAACACCGGACAATGTAAAGTTTTCTTCTATAACCATTTCAACTATTAAAAAACTTAATAAAAAAAGAAAAATGTAAAGCAGTGGAACTTATTTTTATAATTAAAACTAGTTGGCATAAGTGGACTCTGCTCAGTTCCCCAT
>CAWVNO010000267.1:0-54455 GCA_963930645.1 Salticus scenicus
CCAAGAGATCTGACCACGAGGAAAGATCACAAACCACGCGGGCGCAATTCATCGATGATTCGGCTTTCGGCTAACACAATAGCGTAGTAGTTCACGAGTACAGGAGGAATGAGAATTGTCACGTGACAATACTCGATGATGTTGGCTACACAAGGGGTTGCCATTTCTCTCTCTACCCATCGAGCAGATATACTAGTAGAGGGCGAATCCCTATTCTTTTCTACGGAAGAAAACGTGTCCAACATGTTATTTCGTTGAGCTAACTTTTTTTGCTACTTATCGCTTTCTTGGCAATAGTTTTTTTCCCATAAAAAACATTTTTTTAGGTTGTAAATACCAAAGATTATTTACATCATTAGATATTATTTGACAAATATATTATAAGAGTTATTTATTTATTATTATTATTTCTAGCGTCTCTTTGTAGCGGCAGACCTCTACGGAGCTAAGTGAGTTTGGCGAGAATTCACGATTGGCGCCCACTGTGGCTTGACGCTATGCGCTTACGCACAACGAGGAAAGATCACAAACCACGCGGGCGCAATACCTCTAAGATTCGGCTTTCGGCTAACACAATACCGTAGTAGTTCACGCGCACAGGAGAAAGGAGAAATCTCAAAGTTATTGTCACGTGACACTTCTCGATGATGTTGGGCACGCAAAGGGGTTGCCATTTCGCTCTCTACCTAAATTAAAGCTCGATGTCTCTACCTAAATTAAAGCTCGATGCTTTTCTCTTGTGTCTATTCTCCGATCAGACTGTCATAGCGACCGTCCTTAAACAACGAAAGTCGTCAAATCAAAAGTCGGGATGTGACGTCACGTGATCAAAATAACGACTGCCACAGTAGGAATTGAGGTATAGTCTGGAGAATAGATGTTCAGGGGGTCTATTCTCCGATCCGACTGTATCCCAATTCCGACTGTCAAAGTCGTTATTTTGATCACGTGACGTGACATTCCGACTTTTTGCTATTCTCCCCTCTCAGTCATAGAAATTTGTGGTGAAGATCCGGTTTGTTTCAGTCCTTATGATAAGGACTCCTTCATGCTGTCCTTATAATAAAGACTCGTCCCTATTTTCTTCAATTCTCGTGAATGATTTTTTGGGAAATATCAGTTTATCAATATATAAATTGGTATTGTGAGGTTTGTTTATCCTCCCTCTCCCCAATATTATTTTTGAAAAAGCAGACCTATATAATTAAAGAAATTTTTAATAATAATATAAGAGAATAAGCTTTTCAAAATTAAAAAGTAACCGAACAGAATGCTACATTTTAATCCTAACTGAAGTGATAACATGAAAATATGATTTTCCAACTGTGCAATGTGGATATGTGCTTATATATAATTAAAATAGTTTTAACTAATAGTTTAATAATTTTTCAAAAAAAAAAAAAATTCTTTCGCCATTTATAGCACAAATTGAGCATTATCGGAAAATCAGAAAACATTTTCCTTTTTAAATGATTATTGTTTAAAAAATGCGTACTTTATTCATTCAATTTCTTTTTTTTTTTTCTTTGTTTTAATAGCTTTTAAACTGAATTTACATTATTTTTTAAAATTATTTTTGCTGAAAAATTCTTGAATTTTACAGTTTTTTGGAACGTTATTTTCAAAAAATGCAAATGTTTTATGCAATTTCTTTTAATGATTTTTATTACTTATTAAGGATAAATATTTTTCAATTGTAATAATTATGTACTAGTATTCTGTATTTTGTTGGTTGAAAAAGAGTTATTTCCCGGTGTATTCGACATAATTAAAAAATAAAAAAAAAAGCATAAAATCTTTTAAACAAATACGCATTATATTCAGTTAGAATTTATTTAATTAATCATAGACAGAGGTTCAAATTAACAACTTCTCAGATTTTTAACAAAGTTGATTTTGGAGTAGGATGATATTTCCAATATGCGAATAGTTAAAACAAATGATAATTCTAAAGGTGCTTTTATGCTATGAATAAAATAAAACTTGATATAAAGTTTAAAGAAAAAAAAAATCGGATTGCCATTTTGTTTAATTTTTCCTCTCTCTCTGAATATATATATATACATATTAAGTAGTTAAAGCCGAGAAACAAACGATTTTAGACACATATTAAACATTTTCGGAAAATCAGAAAAACTCTTCCTTTTAAAATGATCATTGTTTAAAAAATATGTAATTTATTCATTCGATTTTTTTTCTTTCAAAGTAACTGTTAAACTGAAGTTACATATAGTTTATTTACTCACTCTTTATATATATATTAAATATTTCTAATGAAAAGTTTTTGAACTTTACTGTTTTTCAGAATGTTATTTAAAAAAAAAAAAATCGAATTTGTTTAATGCAATTTTTTAATGCTTTTTATTACTTATTATTTAAGGCTAAATATTTTTTGAACTATAATAATTATGTATATTAGTCTGTATTTTGTTTATGTAAAAATTATTTTCCTTGTGTAATCAATATAATTGGAAAATCTTTGTATTCTTAATCCTATGAAAAACATATTACTTTTTAAATAAAAATGTATAAAATCTTCTAAGTAAAAACGCAGTATTTATTTATAATATATTTATTAAGCACAGATAGAGAGAGGTTCGAATTAACAAATTTTCAGATTTTTTTTTAAAAAGTCAGTTTTGGAGTAATGAAGCTCCCAATAGATGTTTAAAAAATAATAATATTAATTCTAAAAGTGGATTTATGCTACGCATAAAATGAAATTTCATATAAAGGTAAAATAAAAAAAATTCAGATTTCTATCATGTTTAGTTTCAATGTATAACATAAATAAATAAATAATAATAATAAACTAAATTTAAGTTCAGTTTACCAGCTATTTGTGAATAAAATAAAACGATTAAATCATTTAAATAGTTTTATAATAGTGTTGATTTGAATATAAAGAGTTCGAAAAATTAATTTAACTTTGCTTCAAAATAATCTATTTATATTTTACTCGTGTTGTGGGCAAAACATTTCATTTCTACATCTTATTTCCATGTTGAATTTTATTTATTATTTAACAGACACCTTAATATATTGTAGATTTTATTAATAAATTAAGCGAAATTTTATGTTATGAAACAAGTAGGTTAACACAAATAGTAAAAATATATATAATAATCATTGCATGATATATAGATTTGAGTTGAATTACATTTTCTAATAAGTAATTTTACTTCTGCAGATGAAAACATTTTTTAAATAAACAAACTTATCAAAATAATTTAAACCGCCAAAAGAACAAAAATAAAAATAAAAATAAGAGAGAGATAAGAAATAGAAAAAAGAAAGAAAAAACGAAAAAGCCATATTTAAAAAAGAACTTTGTGGTACTTTAGTTTATTTTTCTCCTATTAAATTTGTACACTCTAACAGCTTTATCTCCTCATATTAGTAAGGATAAAATTTTAACATATAATAAGGGAGGCATACTATTGTAACAGTCGCAGCTATCGTAATCGTAGATCACAAATCCTGGAATTTGCGATCGGCTCACAAATTATGATACTATTGTAACATTTGTGACTATCACAAATGGCAACCCTTCGATCGCAAATTTGTGATTTCCGGTAACTGGCAATTCGATTATTTTAACGATTGGCTTCACTGATTGGCTTGATATGTAGGTGTGTCCGGTGTGCCGTGTGCAATGGTTGTTTATATTTACAAACATTTAAAAAAAAAATATATATATGACATATTTACCAATTTTTAAATACGATTGAAATGAATGATTACTTTCATTTTTCAGTAAAAAGTGTCTTTTGTGTGATGTATAAGTAGAGAAAAAAATATAAAATAAAACTATATATTGACATCCTAGTTAAACTTACACATATAGTACTTTTCCTATTTTCGTAATAAAAAGTTCATTTAAGAGTGTTTTATTTATAAAATATTTTCTCGTTTATTTATGTATTTTGTAAAAGTCCTACACAAAATGGGAAAGAGAGGGGTTGGTCTAATTTTTTCAGTATAAACAAAGTGTCAATAAGTAATTTTAAAGTTGTTTAAAAGCAAGATATTAAAAATATTTCCTTGTAATCTCATTTTCTAACATCAAAAAGCAGCTTTTGAAAAATTGAATCTAATTTATGTCTTTATACCTCTGTTATATATATAATTATATAATCTCTACAACTATTATTGTACTGATTAGTGTTTCAAAAAGTTATTTTTTAGTTTGAAGTTGGTTTTTAAAAAGTATATAGAACATTATTATTAAAGAAAGAACCCAGTCAACACAAATTCATGTAGATTAGGTCAAAGTACATAATATGATATGTCCATATTACAGCTAGATTTAGTCTATATTTCACCAGATCTTGTAGATATTATATTGAAATGTATTTTTATGTAATAGGTGTCTTTGAGCCAAAATAAATAAACATGTGAACATAATATAGACATATCCATTTTAGTGCATATTACATCAAAAAATTATCTATGTTATTTAAAGATTTATGTAAACATATAGATGATGGCAGAATGAAATCAACAGCGAGTGCTGTTTTTCTTTTTCTTTTCTTTTACTTTACACTGTGACATTACATATTAGTCTAGCAGAGCTACGCAGTGGGCAATTGATAAAATCTACCGAAAGAGCGTAAAAGAAAATTTAAAAGCTTTTAACTTTATTTATATTAAATATTATCCTGAATTAGGCTAAGAGAAAAAAAAAATCTTTTTTTTTTTTTTTTTTTTTTTTTTTTGCAAAACCTTAAATAAATAATATTAAATGTATTTAGATTTCCTTCTCTGCCAGCACCCATGTACGTAAATCAATTGTAGGTTGATTTCTTTAGAAATCCACCTACTACAATCACTTTTTTTGTTTTTGTTTTTTTAATCTATATATAATAGAAATTTTGTCATCACAGTAACTTCCAAAATAATACTCCATATCAAACCAAAATTGGACAGCGAACTTATCTTACAAATTTCTAGGATGAGTTGATTAATGATGGTTGCTCTGCTATTTTATTTTCAAGAGGAGGTCACATGAAAATTACAAATCCCCATTGTGAAAAGTGTATTTAAGATTGGATTTGCTTGAATTTTGATATATACATAGGCCATATAAGTGTCTCAACCAAGTTTATTAATGAAATTTATCTGCTCTTTTCTTACAAAAAAAAAAAAAAAAAAAAAAAAAAAACGGATACCTTAAATTAATTAGGGCTACTTGAATATTTATTATTACAATAACTTTTGAAACACTGAATCAATCAATCAATTCAAGCCAAAGTTGGGTAGTGAACTTACATAAATGTTTTGATAATAAGTTCACTGGACAACTTGTTCTGCCATTTTGTTTTCAAGTTGCAGTCACTTGAAATCTGACTGCCACTTGAAAATATGCCATCATGATAACTTTTGAAATTCTAAGCAACTAAGCTGATTTAAACCAACGTTGGAAAGTGAACTTACAGTTAAAATATTTTGTGTAATTTTGCTGTGCAACTTGCTCCGCAAAGAGATCTTCTCATTCAATATTTGAGTTTACCATAGCATTCAAATGAAATAGATTTTTCTTTTCTTTATGTGAATACAAATGATTTTTTTTAAACCATATTATATTTACATATTACATTACTTGCTAAAAAATTGCAATTTATCATTTTAAAACTTTTTTTTTTGTGTGTGTGTGTCAGTGAAGAAAATAACGCATCTCCCCTCACTTTTTTTTTTCCTTCCTTACCACAAAATTTTAAATAAAAAAATATTTAACAATTTTTAATTTCTTTCTCGCTCATCACACATTTATTTAAATCAGTTATTTTACTGATTGATTCTAAATCAGAATTATTCACCGATTCTAATCCCCTATACCAACTAAGTTACCTGGTAAACATCTAAAATATTAACTCTTTAGAAAGATGAAACCTTTTCATCTGTTCGATAAATATAGACACAGTATTTAGTACTTTTTCTTAGGTTTTATTTAATGTTTGCTGGATAAGAATGAATCGTTTCATTATAACTTAACTCTGTGTTTTATTTGTTGGATTATGTTTTTATAGTCAAGTGCAAGTCAGATATTGATTTGGTAGTAATTTTTAGAACGCTGACAAATTGTGCCATGGGACAAACCTTTTTTAAAAGGCCACCTCTCTCAAGGGCCAATTTTCTATAAATCACAAGATAAATGTGTGAAAATAATTCGTAGAAAGTTTTTTGAATTTGCTGTATAATTAGAAACTTCATTAAGAAAGATTGGAGTATAAGGTTGATTTTTCACGTAGTTGGTATAAAAAAAAAAAAAAAAATCAGTCTTCCACTACAATATTTCTAAATGAAATTTCATGGTTGATATATTATTGAATATCTATATATTAATTTGAAACGTGTTTTGTCTGTATCCACTAAATCGAGAGAACGGCTTGGTGTAAAAATTTGGCTGAGGTGTCTAAAAAAAGATCTTTGTCTGTAGATGTGTCATTAAAAGAGGAAAATATAAAAAGTCGAATGGTCACCCCCTGAAGGGGGGGGCAGAAAAAAAAGACAAGTGGTTCTCTACCCTGGGGGGCAGGAGTTAAAAACATGTTTACGAGCTTAACTCAGCTCTAAATTACTTCACGGTGAAGAAGTTGTACATGGGGGGACTAGACTCGAATACTATAAAATCAATTTCTGTGATTTCGGAATTTTTGATTTTAAAGAGGAAAAGTAGATTTGGGGGGGGGGGGGAATTAGTTTAAGAAGGAAATCCGTTCTAGACACTCTGTTCTAGGTCTTGGAAATTAAAGGCAACTGGTGATGTTCGTATACAATATACTACGCCCCCTGGTGGAAGAAAGTGAATTTTGCATAGCATGCTGCAGCCACTGGTAGCGGAAACACGAGTCAAAAGTTTGTTCGGTTCAAGGTTAATTTTTAAGAATTTTTTCATGTTATTAGCGGCCCGCATATATGCTGACGCAGGCACAATGGTCCCAAGTTCCGTTCGGTTTGAGGTAATTTTTTTTTGTTATAGATGATTATTTTTTTCGTAATGCTTTCATTTAAAGATAGAAATTCAAACAAAATCGAGTTAAAGATATGAAATCATACAAATTTAAGGTTATTATCATGGGCCTGGTCAACACTGGGTGGGTTCGTTCGGTTCCAGATTAATTTTTGAGAATTTTTTCATGTTAGTAGCGGCCCGTGTGTGCACTACCGCAGGCACCTGGGTCACAAGGCAGAGTATTGTTCGCTTCAAGGTAATTTTTTTGTTACAGCTGATTATTTTTTCGTGATGCTTTCGTTTAAAAACAGAAATTCGGACAAAATCAAGTTCAAGATATGAAATCATACAAATTTAAGGTTCATTTCTATTTATAAGCATTTTTCCGAATTTCTTTTTGTAAGTGAAATGTCGTAACTTATATTAGATGTTTTAACTTGAAATACATTTAAATAATGATGCAACAATGTTTGAAACATTACAGTCAATAAAATGACTTTCGAATTCGATGGGTTCCAGCTAGTAGTTTCTAATTGAAAAATTTGTGGTCTAATGGAGTTGTGCTACGAAAAATATTCTCATTTGTTATATCTGTGTTTGCAGACTCGGTGACCTTGCCAATGTATATTATGTGAGAAATGCCGAGCTGGTTATCAGCCTGGGTAGCTCAGTGGAAGCAGATAACCCGGGTTTGATTCCCGGCTCTGGCATTTTTCACATAGTTTGTATAAAAAATCAGCCTTACACTCCAATCTTTCTAAATGAAATTTCAATTATCTATATATTAATTTGAAACGTGTTTTATCTGTATCCACTAAATTGAGAGAACGGCTTGGTGTAAAAATTTGGTTGAGGAGTCTAAAAAAAGGTCTTGGTCTGTAGATGTGTCATCAAAAGAGAAAAATATAAAAAGTCAAATGGTCCCCCCCTGGGGGGGGCAGAGGTTAAAAGCATGTTTGTCAGTTAACTCAGTTCCAAATTACTTCACGGTGAAGAAGTTGTACATAGGGGGGACTAGACTCGAATACTAAAATCAATTTCCCGGGGGAGGGGGGGGGATTAGTTTGAGAGGGAAATCCGGTCTAGACCCACACATGTAGCACCTCATTTTAAAGCTCTTGAATTTTCATGTTGATTGGATATGTTTGAATACAATATAGTGTGCCTCCTGGTGGTGAAAAATAGAACTAGGTGATTTTGTAGTAGGCCATATCATGTTACACCTTATTTTAAAGGTCTTGGTATTTCCTGACTGTTGGTGATGTTCATACAGAACACACTGTGCCCTCTGGCGGTGGAAAGTGCAACTAAAGGATTTTGTACTTGACACCTTATTTGAAAGGTCTTGGAAATTGAAGAAGATTGGTGATAAAGGTCTTGAAATTTCATGTTGATTGGGGATGTTTATATACAATATAGTGTGCCCCCTGGTGGTGAACAATGGAACTAAGTGATTTCGTAGTAGACCCTATCATGTTACACCTTATTTTAAAGGTCTTGATATTTTCTGACCATTGGTGATGTTCATACAGAACAGATTGTGCCCCCTGGTGGTGGAAAGTGCAACTAAAGGATTTTGCAGTTGACAACGTTATGCGACACCTTATTTGAAAGGTCTTGGAAATTCAAGGCGATTGGTGATGTTTGTACACAACATACTGTGCCCCTTGGTGGAGAAAAGTAGATTTTGCAGCGTGTGTGTAGCATGCATGCTATACAGTACCACAGCCAGTGGAAACGCTAGTCAGAGGCTCATTCGGTTCAAGGTTAATTTTTGAGAATTTTTCATGTTATTAGCAACCCGCGTATAAGCTGCCGCAGGCATCGGGGTCATGAGCCCTTGTTCCATTTGGTTTGAGATAATTTTTTTGTTACAGATGATTATTTTTTTCGTGATGCTTTTATTTAAAAATAGAAATTCAAACAAAATATTGTAAAAGATATCATACAAATTTAAGGTTATTATCATGGGCCCGGGCAATGCCAGGCGGGTCAGATAACATGTAGTCTTAGTATTAAACGAAATAGAAATTAAAGATAGCTTGTTTTTTTGGAGTCAGTTTGACGTCACACTGACAGTACTTTGTAGAAAGTGACGTCATATATAGTATTTCTATTTGTAAGCATTTTTCCAAAAAAAATTTTTTAAGTGAAATATCGTAAATTTTATTAGATGTTTCAACTTGAAATACATTTAAATAATGAGTTTATTAATAACAGTAATATAACTATTTAAGTTATACAAATAACAGTTTTAATAATTTCACTAAATTAATACACTATCATTATCAATATATCATTACACCAGCACAACGATTCAGCTCCTGGTTGCAAAGCACATGCAAACGAGGGGCTGTCTAGATCAATTCCCTAAAATGGTGCGGCAATTTAACACCAAGTTGTGAAATATATATGGAGAAAAGTGGTGTAACTTCCCTAATAGTGTATTGATTTAACACGGTGTCTCAAAACGTGGTAAGAGAAGCGAGAATGAAAACGCTGAGAGTATGCTTATATCGTGAGTATAGTCAGAGCCCAAATCTAGAACCAATTTTTTTCATCAAAAAAAATTTTTTTTAATTAAGTTTCAAAGTTGAAAACCATGTTGCCAGTTAAAATATACTGGTTGGCTATGGTAACCAGGTGACCGTATTTCACGAGCCAAGTTAACACTAAAGTATAAATTGCCAGCATGCGATTAATATGAAAGTACCAAATGGCAATTATAACACTTAAAGAATTATGTGTCATTCTTGAAGCCACTTGGATTCTAAAATATGCAAATATTATGGTGCAAAAGATGTGATTGTGATGCAGAAAAAGACTCTTAAAATTGGATGCATTTTTAAACAAAAACAGCTAGTTCCATTACACTGATCGGCATGAAAATTGCCTCTGACACCATTTCAGTATATTCTTATGTAAAATGACCTCCTGAATCCAAATATAATGCCCATTTTGCCCTATCACCCACAGTTTTTAGGAATGGCCCCCTATTTTTTATCATTTTTCAGTGATTTTATGGCTATGAATTTGATTTCTAGGAGGGGTGAGGATTATTTTAACCGTTAAATGTCTTCTGAGGGGTTACAGAGTTGGAAAATTCCAAAACATTGACATTTGCGACAAGGGAAAAATTTTGGGGAGGAAACTGAAATTATGCATTACATATCTTATATTTTTTCAATCTGTTATTAATGTTATTTTTTAAACTTTACATTTTTTTGCTTTTAGGTGTTAAATTATTTTTAATTCTTCAAATCAAATTCATGGTCATAAAATTATCAAACAGGGGAAAAAATTCAGAGAGGGGGTGGTGTATCTAGAAAACGGTGGGTGACTAGGCAAAATGGGAGTCATATTCGGATTCAGGAGGTCATTTCACATAAGTTGAGCAAGAATGGTATCAGATCTAGATTTTTTTTTTCTTTTTGCAGAGCAGTGTTCCCCCTCTCCCCCCCCCCCCCCCAAAAAAAAAAAAAAAAATAATAATAATAATCCTTTTATACACAAAGTTCAAAATCTTAATCTCTTCACCAATAAGTAAATCAAAATTATGCGTGCCCTCTATACAGAGCAAAACCCAAATTTATTTGACTTTTTTTTTTTTGCTTTAAAAGTGTATTGTAACAACAAGTTGTCTTTTTAAATTCCAACGCAACAAGTAAAAAAAAAAAAAAAAAAGATCTAAATTAACCGCAAGAAAAATCATCTCCCCGCACCCTCTGCTTAATTCATGAAAAAAACACTATTTAAAATCTTAAATTAAGCAATTTATTAATTAATTCAAATAGTGAGATAGCTGGATTACAAACCTTTTAATTTCAATGCAACTTAAAGCACAATAAATTATTTTATCTATAAAAGAATAACCCAGAAATATTAACAAAAATAACTCAAAATTTAAACACATAAGATATTATTAAATCCCCTACTAAGCAAAGTATTCATTTAACTCTGCATTACATGAAGATTTAATTAGAAAAAAAAAAAAAAAAAAAGTAACATTTTCTTACTCAATGTAGCACCTTTCATAATAAAGTGTTTTAAAATTTAAGTGGGATAGCAGTATCAGAGCCCAAAATTTCAACTTATATTATACTCACTGCAAAAAAAAGCTACTCCCCACAAAATATGATTATCTTACTCTATTTTTTACGTATAAGGTGACCAGAATTTTTTATTGGTAAAAGAGGAGAAAATATGCAATGTCTTATTTTATAAGAAAATAGAAAATATTTAATTTTGAAAAAGAGGTCATTTTAGAGGACACAAAATTGAATGAAAATGATTATAAAAACCAATTCAAAAGCTACTTTGCACAAGTGGTGGAAACATTTTTATCTCAAATGATGAATTTGAATCAGTATACCTTAATTTAAATTAATAATACATGGATATGTTTACATTGCTATCTTTAGAAAACAAAACTTTTGTCAATATCAGTATCACAAGCATATTTTCAGCATATACAACCTTAGGTAACGATGATGCAGGTGTATAAAATGATTATTTTTCATTCCCTAATTAATAATATGCAATGTATACCCAAATTATCCCATGCTTTTAAATCATTACTTACAATAAAACAATTAAACATAAATGTTTCAATTCAATAAAAAAATTAAAGTAAACATAATATATAATGTATACCTAAATTTGGAAAGTTGAAACTTTAAAGAATATTTCTGAATTTTAATGCTTAAAATATTGTAGGAGTTAAAATATCTCAGAATGTAGGAGTTACAATAATCTTATAAATAAGAGACTGTATATAAATTTCGTGAAAAAAAAAATTACATTAATGAATTTTAGCATTTCATCAACAGCTTAAATATTCTAGAAAGTAACTCTCTCATAATCTACTTTTAGATACAAAATTAATTCCCCACATATAGAGTTTTTCTTTTTTATAATAAGAATTTTAACTCTACAATTTAAATAATTTTGATGAAAATCAATTTAGAATTTAGGTTTGTAGTTGTATCAAGCTGCTTTATATTATTTAATGACTTCTGTGATAAATTAGGGGTCAAACTACTTAACATGCAAAATCACTAAAAATTCCTACTTGTCTGCAGAAAGAATGGCGAGGCAGGAAAGACTTATTAATGATAAGTATATCATATACCGATTATTAAAAGAATTCATTTATACCTGTGAATGATATTTAAGGAGTACTTAACACATTCAGTACCATTAGTGTAAAAATATAGTTTGACTTTTTTAACAAGGAACAAACGATACAAAATAATATACATACAGTTAATAATAATAATAATAATAATTATTATTATTATTATTATTATTATTATAAAAAATCAGAAATATGCTGTTCATCTCGCATTATTATACAATTTATTGCTTTTAAATAATGAATCATAAATAAACAATATTGGACATTTTCGTGTTTGTGCGATATCACGTTTAATGAAGTAAATCTTGTCATTTTAAATTAAACAAAGGTTCAAATTTTTTTTTCTGTATCAATAATAACACTCCACACACAAAAATAAATAAATAAATAAATATTTTATTTCTCATTGATCAACCCTAATATCCGCCATCTTACTTGTGAGAGCTTACGGGAGAGCGCAGGCAGTCGCAAATTTTTATGTCAACAATCACAACTTTACGATCCAATATGGCCGATGGCGTTACATTTGTATCAAAATTACGACTACGATCCGACTTGTGATCTACGATAGCTGCGATTGTTACAATAGTATGCCTCCCTAATTCTTGTAATGAAATTTTTTACGCAGTATTGATAATAAAGGAACGCAAACTCTGAACAATGATTTTTTTTAGAATGCGCATTTCTGGATGTGCGATCCTCATATTGCCTTGCAATGTTGTTTTTCTTACACGACGTCTATTCACAGGTGTAGCGTCTACTTCAACACGCCATTGGCTGAAATCACTGACATCCTTAGAATCGGAAGAAGACTGCTTCGATTACTACCTTAGATAGCAACCTTGGGGGGAGAATCGCTCTTTAGCAATGGGGGGAAAGAAAGTCGGTAAAAGTGGCATTTAACGACTGTCGTTGTTTAAGGACGGTCGCTATGGTGGTCGGATCGGAGAATAGATGCCCTGGTGTCCTTAACCGACTGACACAGTAGGCTAGTTCACAATACCTACGCAGTTCGTCCAAAGGGATGGAATTCGTCCCGCTGATTGGACGAGAGGATATAGCACAACAGCAAATCAACGATTAGGCTTCGGGATAATACTTTTCTATTTTCTTTCGATCGATGTTTTGTATTTTTATGGTAAATTTTATTAATGAAAGTATTTACAAATGTTTTACGATGATATAATATATCTGCATTTTAGTAGAAATTGAAATGAGAAAAAAAAAAAAAAAAAAAAAAAGGAAAGAAGAGTGTCTAATGCTGTGTAAATGAATATACTTCAATATTTGAAGAATTGGCAATTTCAACTTATCCTCAAATTTTGAACCCCTGTTTTATGACTGCAATATCCACAGACTAAGGAATCACTAGACACGGCAAGGCGGTTCTAAAAGTGAAGCCTCAACTGTAACCGAGCCACCATATTAGTACAAGCAAAACCACAGACTAGGAATCACTGCGACAGAATATTTTTTTTTTAAGTTTTCTGCGTCAAACCTTGTTCGGGTAAATCTTTTAAATGAAACAATATTGACATATTTTCTTATTTACACATAATATGTGCATATAATTATACAGAAATCGATATTATTAGTAAACTGTTGGCGAAATCTCAAATATAAGTTTCCATTTTCTGCTGAAATTTAGAAATATCTTATTTTTACGGGCAAACCTTTCTGCAAATGACAATTTCTTTTTTCTGCGACAATGTTACTATGTCACATAAATTCTGCTACAAGGTGTATATATATTAAATGATTACGCATTAAAAGGATCAATGAGGGTGTAATGAGCCTTCAGTTTTTGTGTGTTTCATAGGTCTTATCAAGGTTGTATTTAAAACACGGGGGGGGGGGGGGGAATTGCAAATTTTTCGAAATTTTTTGAATTATACAGTAAATAATTTACTAAATTAAAGTATTTATATTAATCTACTTGTTTATATACCTGACCAGTGACTATGAGATTTATTTTGTTTCAGCTTTATTGAGTTTGCTACTGAATAACATAATCAAGATGCATATAAAACACATTTTTCAGATACCTGCAATGGTAATAAGTTCTTTTACACTGTACTGTAAAAAAACTTTGAATGCTACATATTGCATTTTCAATTGTGCACTACAATAACACTTTCAAATTTCATGACAACTTTGTCTATTTATAAAAATTAGAGCTTGGCTAGTCAAATTCAAGTCAATAATCAATAAGGTTTTTAAAATGCTGATAGTAAATGTTGAAGAATGAAGAATTTTCCTGAAGAGTCAAAATTTATCGAATTATTCTGGAACGTCAAATTAAATGAATAGCTTGCTGATTTTATTGTGTTTTGTGTAATTTATTTAATGAAAATTTCACTGTAACATGTTGAACTTAAAAAAAATTAAAAATTTATACAAAGTGCTAAAGGAGCTGGATGTTTTAATATTAATGTTCTAAGGTTCCATTAAAAAAAAAAAAAAAAAAAAAATCATATGAATTTGAACAAGAAGAGCAAATTTCTATAGTTACTGTTATTTATGCATGTAATTTTGAATGGGTTAAAGTTGACTTTATTATTATTATTATTATTATTTTAAATTAATATAATTACAGCACTTTGTGAAAAAAAAATGGTTTTCCATGGTTTTCTCCTAAATATGCATAAGTGCCTGCTAGAAACCCTTAGATAGACCCTCTCTTAAAGGGACCCTCTCTAAACCCTAAACCATAACACAGTCAGTTGGCCTTACAATGCTAACACAAACACCGGGAAGCTCAAAATGTGTAAATATAGCAAAAACCGAAAATCAAAAATTTGACCCCAAAATATTTCCTCTATCATTGTATCAGTTAGAGAAAGAAAAAACTGAATTTACAATTTTTATTATATAAATTAATAATTTGAATATATATATATATTAATATTAATATTATAAATAATTTAAATTTGAAAATATATTTAATTGTTATATTGTGAAATATTTCCCCAAATTGTCCTGAGGAAATTGTTCCCCAAATGTAATCAACAGCAGTTTAAGTCAAAATCTAACTAAATATCTAATTATAATAACAGGAGACTTGGCGTTGGAATACTAAAACCCGAATAAACTACTACGTCAGAAACGCCAAAGAAAAATATTGGAAATGCATACAGCTGTTTCGGTAGCCTAAAGCGTACCGTCTTCAGTACAAAAAAGATCCTTTTTGCACTGAAGACGGTACGCTTTAGGCTTCCGAAACAGCTGTATGCATTTCCAATATTTTTCTTTGGCGTTTCTGACGTAGTAGTTTATTCGGGTTTTAAATATCTAATTATGTTCACTGATTTGTGAGCTGCAGCATTCACAAAATTTGTCGCATACAGACAGACAATTATTTTCTAAAACTGGTCAAACCATGATCGGGACATCTCAAAACGAGTAAATCAATCGAAAACTGGCGGTCAAAAATTTTCGAACTTCAGAACAATACTTTCGTCTTACGTGTATAGAATTAATAAAGGGATAAGATAAAAAGATATCTGAATATATTTAACATATAAATAAGCCACACACTAAAATTTCTGACCTCAACTGCTATAGATTCCCCCTGACAAATTTAGCGCTAAAAAGAAGCTCGAATTTGCCCCCCCCCCCAAAAAAAAAAAAAAAAAAAATCGAAAATCGCAAAAAAAACAAAAAGGAATTTTTGGAACTATCATCAGGAAGACACTTGGCAGTTTTTTATATCTTTGTGATATTATTGGTAAAGTTCTCTAAAATCCGTATTTTTCTAAATTTGCCTCCGAAAATCACCCCCTACCCTTAAAAATCTAAAATACCAAAATCGCAGATACCGACTTCTTTCTACTGGATTCTAGTCTCCCGATCTGCAATTTCTTCACCGTAAAGTAATTTGAAGCCGAGTTATGCTAAATAATGTGTTTGCCTTCTGGCCCCCCAGGAGGGGGGAACGGGGGGGGTATATCACAAAATCCTGTTTTAGTGGGGGTCAGGGTCCTAAAACCAACCTGCTTCCTAAAATTTATGACTGCATCTCCCATAGAATCCCCGCGGCTGTGTTGAATTAGTGGGTTTACTCATATATAATATATACAGTGGTGGACATAATTATAAGACACCTATCTGATTTGACAAATAGTGAAAGAAAAGATTCAGAGCTTAAAAATGTTTTATCAAATGTCGTCAAAAACATAAATTTATTCTGTTATCATGTATAATTATTTTCTAATAATGATATTTGCATATAATTTAATGAAAAAACTTAAAATCATAATGGACAAAATTATAAGACACCAACCGTTCTTTCCAAATACAGTGGTCAACGTAATTAGCAGACACTAATGGTCTAAAAGAAAATCCTCTAACATGGTTTTTAAATATTTGGTGGAGCCGCCATTGTTTTTTATAACATGAAAGATGCGGAATCTATCAATCTACCATCGAATCTATGAATTCTAACAAAATATCGCAAGACAGTTCTTCCCAAGCACATTTTATAGCATTCTTTACGTCTTCGACACATATAAACTGCCTCCCATTTCGGTAAACCGCACGAGCTAAGAACCCCCAGAAGTTTTCGATGGGATTTAAGTCTGGGGAGCAAGAAGGCCACGGGAGAACATTGATACTTTGCTCTGAAAGCCACTTTTTTGTTTCGGTGTGATGCATGAATCGGCGCGTTATCGTGCTGGAAAGTGTAGTTTTCGCCACAAAGAAGTTCCCCGTATATGGGTATTTGATCTTTAAGAGGATTCTTATATTTTTCGGAATTCATTCTTGAATGCACAAAGACAATATCCGTTTTCCCTTGAGCCGATGAAACCAGCCCAAACCATTACTGAGCCTCCATCCATTTGGCGGCTCATTAGTACATGAGGAGACTTCCTTAAACCATGCCAATATTATTGAAACCCGTCAGGACCATCCAGGTTAAACTTTTTTTCAGCAGAAAATAACACAGAGTACCATCTGGAGGTCCAGGCCATAGTTTGTTTAGCGAAGTTTAGACGCTCCATTTTGTGCCGGCTTAGAAACGGTGGTTTCTTCTTCATTTTTTTATATTTCACATAGGAAGCATTATGCAACACATTGCGAATGGTTCTCCTTGACCAATTCAGTTTCAAAGCATTTTTAATGCCTGTAGTGGTCATCTTATTCTCTGTAGCGAGCGAAAGCACATGGCGTCTGTCTCTCGAGGACAAGCAAAGAGTACGTCCAGATCTTTTAATCACCGATCCATTAATTCCTCTTTTCAAAACATTTCTAATTGCACATCTAGAGCGTTTAATAACTTTTGAAATATTATTAATTGAAGCACCAATTCCATTTAATCTTCAAATTTCGCGGATTTCACTTTCTTTTAATTCTGTACTTCGTGGCATGTTTGTAAATGCCGGAATTCGGTTATCGTCTGATTTAGTTAACTGCTGACGTCATAACAGCGTGCAGAAAATTTGCATATTTCACATTATTTTCGAAAAAAATCAGGTGTTTTAATTAAAATGTTAGGGTATCTTATAATTTTGTCCATGGTATTTTAATTTTTTTTATTAAACTCTATAAAAATATCATTTCTGTAAAACAATTACGTGTGATAACAGAATAAATATATGTTTTTGAAGTATTTGATAAAACATTTTTAAACTCTGAACCTTTTCTTTCCCTATTTGTCAAATTAGATAGGTGTCTTATAATTATGTCCACCACTGTATATATATATTTTTTTTTTTTTTTTGCCCCCTCCCCCCGCCTTGTTGGCTTTTTTTTTTTTTTTTTTTTTTTTTTTTTTTAAAGATATTTTGTTATATTTGTTTTTAAAATCTTGAAGTTGGAATCTTTTTAATATTTATTTTTTTCCTTGAGAAATAAAGCAAATGGGAAAAATATGTTGTAATCCCGTTCTTGCTTCCCTCCCTGCTCCTCAGGGGGGGGCCGATATTTAAAAAATATTATACCAGAAACCTTTGAGGGAATGTACTGAACAACTTCCCAAAGTTTCATGGCGATCGGATGAATGGTGGTGTAATGCATAAAGGAGAAACAGACAGACATGCATTCGTTTTTACATGTATAGGTTACATTGTTACTGGTTTCTTGCTTGTACCAATATGGCCGCCGGTCGCTCTAAGCGCCTTACGGTTACTTCACTTTTCAACAAGGGATCATCACTTTTCAACATAGGATCAAGAAATATTGAAGCTGATATGCCATCTAGATTGCCTGTTTTGGAAAATGTGTCACACCATGTACGCCTCCTAGATTTAAATGAAATTAAAGAAAACCAGAAAAAAGAAAACATAGGTATTAACATTAAGAAAATTCTTGAAATTGAAGATGCAATTGTAATTAAAAAGAAAGGTTTGTATAAGATAATAGTCCCGATGTGATTAAGATTACCCCTCCTAGAGAAAACCCACACTCAATTTGGACATCCAGGAATTTATAAAATGATAAATTTAATTACACTACAGTATTATTGGCCTAATATTAATAAAGATATTGAAAATTTTGTAAAACATTGTCATACCTGTCAAATAAATAAAAAATGTAGACAAAAACGGTTTGGTTCATTACAGGAAGTACCGCCAACAGATAAACCTTTTGAATGTTTGTCTTTGGACACTGTTGGTGGGCTGAACTACTATAATTCTACAAAAAAAAAAAAAGTGCATTTGGTCGTGGACCATGCAACCCGTTATGCATGGGGATTTCCATCAAAAAGCGTTACCACTGAAACTTATACAAAATTTTTAAAACAACTTTTTCAAATTCAAGTACCTAAAAAATTGTTAACAGATAGGAATGCAGCATTCACAGCATCCCGTTTCAAAAAATTTCTTCGAAATTATGATACAAAACATTTGTTAACAAGTAGCCATCATCCCGAATGCAACGGGAAAATCGAGCGCCTCAATCAGACTATTCTTACGCGTCTAAAATGTAAGGTTAACTCTTCTTCAAATAAAATTCCCTGGACTAAATTAATTGGTGAAGTTTTAAATCAATATAACTTAACACCTCACTCTGTAACTCAATTCCCACCTAGTTATTTATTATTAGGAGAATTACCATATGATCCATTATTAGTAAACAATAGTTACTATCCTTCAGTTGATGAAGCTAGAAAAATAGCAAAAGAAAAAACTATACAATATCATAAAAAAAAAAAAAAAAAATCCGATTTGATGCTCGATTTCTCCCTGTTAAATTTAAAGTTGGTGATGAAATTATTTATGAAGAATTCCAATATCCCAACACACGTAAGTTAAGTCCACCTTATTCAGGCCCTTATACAGTCTTAAAACAAATATCTGAAGTTAATTTTGAAATAGACAAACCCAGTCCCCATTTTAAAAGAAATTCAGAAATTGTTCATTCATCTAAGTTAAGATACTATAATAAAATAACCCTCAAAAATTCAAATTAAGTCATGAATAATTTTAGTTAGGATCAACTCCATGCCCCAGATATTTTTTTTTATTTATTATTCTCGTGATCTCCTGATCTTCACCACTGTAAAGTGATCAGAGAGTGCGGGAAAAATGATTTGTTTTTGCCCTCTAGAAATTCACCCGTTTCCACCTTTATCCCAACTCACCTTTTTGGAAAGACTTGACTTCTCACAATTTCAAAGGTCAAGTTACCCACAAAACAATTTTTTTTTTTTGGCTTGCCAATGGCTAACCAAACTCTATGTTGATACCAATGTAGTATTTTAAAACAATTAATTACTTACAGAGAGTGATCAAGTTGGTTTTGTGTAAATAGTTTGTAAAAAGAAAATGCCTAGTAGTACTGGTATTCTTAATATTAGTAGTATTATTAGAGTTGATTACCGTAAAAATCCGATTATAACCCCCTTTCCTTTATAAATAAAAATCATTAAAATCAGAAGGTGTGATATTATTGGAAACTTTTAAAAAGCGGAAATTTTAGGGAAAAACTTCAGATTATAATAGCCAAGAGAACAGAAAGTTTTGGGGAAAGGGAAACATCTAAAAATTACAGAGAAATGTATATTTGTGTGGGGGGTTACTATCAGAATTTTACTAAACACTATGGTGTTTATTAAATAGTTTTATGTGTCTGTTAAATGTTATATTTATGAAAAAATTATTTGTGTTAGTATGTAAATAAAGTTTCTAGAAATTGTTAAAAATGTACTATGATATAATTGTTTTTCATATACTTTATGTTTTATTAAAAGATCTTTGCATTATTAAAAAGATACACAATGAATGCCATTTGTTTACAATGTGCTGTTAAATTTACAGTGTTATAATTATAGTTATACATATTATATATGGACTCAATAACCAAGATCAGACTTTTTACAACAATTATTTATTGTCAAAGATCAGTGTTATTATTCAAGACATTCAAAAACTTTTAATGGCCAAAAGGAACTTTATGTTTTAAAGAATTTCCTCAACACAAACTAGTTTGTAAGAAAGAAATATATCTTGTCAAATATGTTACGCCGGCAAACATGTTATGTTATAATTTTTTTTCAGTATGTCATACGTTTTCATACATTATAATAAATTTTTCTTATGTTTGTAAACAAGTGCTGTAAACACCATTATATGTATCAGGCGAGCACGTTGACCAGTCCAACATACAAGTAAATAAATTAAAAAAGAAATATTTTTATAAATAAAGGGAAAGGCCATAACTCCTACTTAAAAATGATAACCTAGACAAAAGTGTTTCCTGAAATATCTTCTGTCTCTGGGTGACTTCCCACATACTTGCAGGCAAGTATGGGGGAGCGTCGGCTTGGAGGGGGGGGGGATATGAAAGGATAAAATAAGCAAGATTCTAAATTAGTATTTAAATTAATATTAAGTGATATCTTAATAGTATTAGCTCAGAATAAATCTTAATTTTAAGAACAACTTTGTGAGAATTCTATTCTAGAGCCCCAGTAAAGTTAGTTTTTCAGCAAAACACATCGTAGCGCGGGAATCAGAGTTAGAAGAAGTTTCATAATCAAAATTATGCAATAGTCGAAATAAGCGGCAATGCATTGCGAAATACGAAATCCTGGATATCCGGGTCAACCAATGAAAGAATTTGGGCTGGATTTTAGCTCACTTAATTATCCAATAAGAATTCATATTAGGAGTTTGACCTCGCCCCCAAATATCGATATTTAAGCTGGAGCACCAGAAAATCGGCGCCTTTTTCATGGAAGTATTTGCTTAATTAGTTCACGTCAATAAAAAGTTTATTTTAGCGGTCCCAGGAGGGGGATTGGTTTACGGTTCCGCCGTTAACGGGACGTTTTCGACCCGACTCGGCTACGGATCTGTACGTCAGCGTGCTCACATTGATGAACAGTTAATAACATGTAAAATGACTAAGAGTCTTCAATAAACGACTGCATAAACTATTTTGGAGTATTAGTCATTTCAGTGAACTCTCTTAATATGAAGTGACTGTCATAAATCATCTATTAAAGAACGATACGTTACATGTATATGTGTGAGTGTGTGTATTTACAGTCGAACCTTGTTAATGTGAATTACTTTTAACCTGAACCGTGTCCACAGTCCCCGTCAAAAGGATTATTAGTTTCTGAATTACTGATAGCATGAACTACTGATAACATGAACATATTTTTTATCCCCCTTGAGATCCACGTTAACGAGGTTTGACTGCATATATATATGTATATGTTTATTTATTTTTTCTGGTGAGTATGGGGGATAAGATATTATCATTCATATGTTAAAGCTATTAAATTTAATGTGTTTTTCTATTCCACAATGGTAGTTCAATGCCAAATATTAATTATAAAGGCGAAGCAGACATAAGAGTAGCTAGCTTTTTGTCTCTTTCAGTCTATGTTTTAAAATAAGTCTTTTTTAGTTTTTTTTTTTTTTTTTCCTCCTCCTCCTCTTTTATTTTTAATTTAATTTTTACTTATTTTTCTTAAACAGTTTACTTTGATATCGGTGTGTACTATATCTCAACTTTTTAACATTCATTGATTTTATACTAAAAGAGAATAGCCAAAGCGAAAGAAAAGATGAAATTTCTCTTTCGGAACTCGATTCACATGATGAATTCTGAAAGACCATACACTGAGGCATCACCCCTACAGAATATTGTAAAATGATTCTAACTAAAGGCAAAAGCCTGGTGAGTGCCTAAATTGTGCAGTGTTTATTAAAAAGCTGCACTATTCAGACACTTCTCCCTGGCAACGCTTCGGAAATGAAGAGTGGACATCACATACTAAGAAAATATGGATTGTTATATACAAGTAATAATTTTTTCTTTTCAACTTAAATAAAGTTTCAATTGAAATCTTTCTTTTTAAAGAGATATTATTTTTTACTTAATTTTATGTTCTTGTTTTAAATTACCTACTTCTATTAATAAAACAACACATTTTTATGACAATATTTATTTAAACACTTTGATGTACTATATGTAATGTGATATATGATAAGTATGTATGCACCAAATATACGGTATCTATTCGGTATTCGGCCATATTACCGAATATTCGGTTTGGCCGAATCTAAAGCTATTCGGCTAGCCGAATATCAAATTATTTAGGTAGTTGAACATAAAAAAATTTAAATTTTAAATCATTTGAAAAATTTTTACTATTTTTAATTATTATTAAATTAAGATTACTTTTAAATTGATTTTTCTGAAATGTTGCATTTCTAGGTTGCTTTTTTTTTTTTGGGGGGGGGGGGAGGGGGGGGCGACAAGATATTGTTATTTATGGAATGTTATTGTGTTTTTGAAAAGTCTAACTGTTTATAATTTTCTGACTGTGAATTGAGAATTATACCACTACTTATGAATAGTAATATTTCCTAATATTTTTCTACATTTATATAAACCACTGTTTCTGAATAGTAGCTTTTTTATAATATTTTTTCGTAATTAATAAAATATCACTAAATGTAAATGATATTGCTGAAAAAGTTAGATGAAATTAGGTGATTGGGGTGATTAATTAGGTGATCACAAAAAATTAGGTGATTGACAGCTGAATATAAGAGAGAATCAGCTAGCCGAATATTCGGCCGAATAATTACTATTCAGTTTGAAAGATATTCGATATTCGGCCGAATATTCGGCATTCGGCCAAAACTGCTATTCAGTGCATATTATTTCATTATTGTTCTATATATTCAAAAAAAAAAAAAAAAGTTGCTGGTACCAAAATATTTTTGTCTGTGACCGCATCTTCTTAAAAATTGAAGCTGTAGGAGGATTTTTCAAATTAATATTTTTTTTTTCTTTTCTTTTCAGATACTTTCGAATGTGTAAAATTATTATCTAGCTGTACATTAAAAATCTAGAGAGAATTACATACTGCATTAAATTAACTAAAAAATTCAATAGTAAAGAGTAAAGGCATCAGGAAAAATATATATATATATTTTTTTTTTACTTCTATCACCCGACTACCATTGGTAATGGAAGTATTCTATTCGGTCCAAAAATTCGATATTGAGTTTTCACTTGATTTACATGTTTTAAGGTCTCCTAAGTAGAAAAAAGTAGTCTTTGGCAATTGGTCAGTGTGTGTGAGTGGGGAATCTTCTGGCTATTATATCTCCGATACTAATAAAGATAGAACTACGAAACTTCAGAATTGAGACAGCTCTGGTGTACAGATGAATTTTCCAAATTTTGGTAAAAATTGGAAAACTGGAAGTGGGACATCGGAAATCGTAAGTGAGACCGCAAGTCCATATCTCAAAAACGGCTCTAACGATTTTCTTCAAAGTTGCTATATTAACACTCTATTAGATGACCTTTCGAATGATATAGTTGGATAGTTCAGGAAAATTCATAGGTGTCCTGCCTGTAAAAAAAGCTCAATTTCAGGTCTCGCAAGTGCACTCCTTTACGCCTTTTAGGTAGATTCCTATGGGAGATCTACCTATTGCAATGGTTCTCATGACACGACTTCTGGAAAATTTCTTCATATCTTCACCGATCATGACCCCTAGAACCTAAAACCACCCTCCGTTCAAAAGTTTATATATATATGTATAAAGCTTTTTCCCATGTTATGTTGTGAACACGATAACTGGAGTAATTTTTATTTAAATTTAACGAGCTCGGGATATGGTGTCAGGACTGTAAAAATCTCGGTCTAGTTCGTACATGGGATATCCAATTCAAAGGGGGTGGAAATGGTGGGGGGTAGAAATTTTCACTTACCCATAATTTCTTTAATTTTGAAAATAGGAAAAAACTTCAAATCAGGCGAATTACCGCCTTACCCTAAAGAGCATTTTTTGTATTTAAACTCTTTCGATAACTTCAGTTGCTTAAAAGTTACAAGTTAAAAAATGATTTTTTGTCAATTGTAATGAAGCCGACTTTTTCTTTAGCTTTAATTGCTTAAATTTATAATCTGATGCTTACGTCGCGTGCAAACAATAATAAAAAAAAGATAGCTGAAAATATAAAAACCATGGTAACAGCTTCAATTAATCATTTAAAAATTTAAAACTAAAATAATACGCTAGTCTCAACGAGATATATAAATTAGAGTGCTGATTCAATGGATGAAGGATTAGCTTTCCGTGGTTCAAGATGAATCACGGGACATGCTCCAATAGGTTGCTGTGTTTGGCCCTTTATCGCTATTTTGGCATTTAAAATATCAGTTCCACAAATTATCATTATTTTTAGGTAACGTGACAGTCCTGTGACCGAAATAAATTGTTTTTAAAATAATTTTACACATATTTCACATTTTAATAAATAATAAAATACCTTTTTTTTCATCGTTTCCCAACAAAGTTTAAAAGTGTTTATAAAAGAAATTTTAAACTTTTAAAGAGCTAAATTTAACAACAAATAATAATTTTTCAACTATTTTTGAGCATTTTGTCGGTTAAAGTTCAACTACACGAAATAAAAAAGAAGTAAAATTAAAATCAAAATGATTTAGAACAAAAGAATATTAAACTACGTAAGTAAAACAAAACATTGGCGACTTATGCGAAGAACAATCTCTAAATCTAAACCGTTGTCATAGAAATTTACTGAAAATAAGCTGTTACCAAGGGAACCACCGAATACGCAGGTGCAAGGAGAGCATGTCACATGACTCATCTTGGACCTTCTCAAGGGTTACCATTTTTCACTCTATATATCTCGTTGGTTAGTCTTGGTAAAAATATCTTTTGTGGTGAATAGTTTAGAACACCGGCTTACGTAAGAATTTAAATTTATGACTGAAATTGAGAGTAATACGTTAGAGCTTCCTTTGACTTATTATCTTGTGTATTTATCTTAAGAAAAATACATCGAACTGTACGGTGGGTATCCTATTATGCAGGGATATCGTTCTGTTACTGTGTCATGCGTTTGATCAAATTAATTTCTCTTAACATGAATATAATATGCTCTGTTACTAGAAATTTATGATAACATACATATGATGGGGAACTGAGCAGGGTCCACCTATGCCAACTAGTTTGAATGATTATGAGCTTGGATTTTTAAAAATTGAAACATTTACTGACCAACAAATCTAGCCTAAAATTTTAAGTAGAATGAATAGTTGTACTTGATAATTAAATTTCTTATAATAGAATAGCGACATAAATAATGCAATGTGTGGGAACAAAGCCATTGTCTAAGTATGTGTTAATTCATGTAATATTTCTTTACTTTTGTAACATTAACGTAAAGGAATCTACCTTGCCTTCAACCCTTTCAGTCGCAGTGTTCCCGCTGATGGAACACCTAATTTTAATTCTCAAGTGCAAAAACTCATCCCGGAAATCTTTTAGCAAAAATTTACATTTATAACATAGCAGAAAAGGCCCTTTTTTTAACGGGAAAATTTAAAATGTCTTCTATTTTAATTATGTTCGTAAATTCCGGTAGCAGTGTAATTTAAATGATGCGATTTCCCTTGCGCCACAAAGGGTTAAAATACTCCGGAATAAATTGAAATGTTGGGATCTATGTAACTTTTACGAGTTTTTGTTGTCGATAATGTTTACTTATAAAGTGATTTATTTATTAAATTAAATATTATTTGAATTTAATAAGGTTTACTTACAGATGTTTCAAACCGAAAATTTCTCGAAAAGGAACAATGCTAATTTTTTATTTTTTAAATATTTATGATCAGCTATGTGTCTAAAAGCCATTTTTAAAATTAGTTTAGTAATTTTTAAAATAAATTAAGTAGTGAACGTTAAAGGGTTAAGCTTGACGAAAAGGGATTTTTTTTTTTCTGAATCACCACTCTTCTATTATTTTATTCATTCTTTCAAACCAAGAATAACAATTTATTTCCTTGAATAAATTGATTTAGCAGTGGTATCAGTTTAGAGCTTTATTTTCTAGAAATTTTGGCTTTTAAGAGTTGTGTTGAAATGAAAAGGTATAAAACGTCATAACGCAATTAAACTGGTTGAAATTTGAATGTGCTGCTTTGGGATAATGTAGTGAAGCTGCTTTTAGCTGCTTTCTTTTTTAGTTAAAAATACTGGGTAATTTGACTTTTTTTTTTTTTTTTTCTGACAATACTAATGCCTAAAACTTAATATCTATATTAATAAAATCAGACTTTTGTCTGTAAATTTGTCAGAATCGAAAATTTTTGCGATATCTTCACGTTTCGCACACCATGAAAGCCGAAAATGACTTCAGAAAATTTTGCCTGTGTGTGTGTGTATGTGTGTGTCATCGTGTCTGTATGTCGCTTTTTTTGTCCGGGCATCACTTGAGAACGGCTGGACGGAATTCAATGGCAATTGCCAGGAATTTAGGTCTTCACCCAACTTAAAATGATATCTATCAACTTTTCAGAAATTCCCCTCCGTTCCCCCCTGGGGGTAAAAGACTAAAACACGTTTGTCCGGGCATCACTCGAGAACGGCTGGACGGAATTCAACGGCGCTTGGCCGAAACTTAGGTCTTCACCCAACTTAAAATTATATCTGTAGAAATTTTCAAAATTATGATTAATGTTTAAATTGTGGGTAAAAAATGCCTGCGCATGCGCCATAAATATTTTTTCATTAAACGCTTTGAATGGAAAAATAAAATATAAAAATAAATTTTTAAGTTAAAGACTTTTTTATTCGCGTGATTTGCACTACAAATTATGAAAAGATTGAAATGAAGTGTTGCTATCTAAATTCCATACTTTAGTTAATTTTAAAAAATCTAATTGTCGTATCGAAAAACTGTTTGCACCCCAGGATTTAGAAAAATCACCCCTTTCATTTGGTACTGAATTTCTAACGATAGGTCTGATATTTCTAATTTATTTTTCCCTTTTTCCGTTTTTCCATTGCCACTTAAATTTCATACTTTAGTTATTTTTTAAAAATCTAATTGTCGCATCGAAAAACTGTTTGCACCCCTGGATTCAGAAAAATCGCCCCTTTCATTTGGTATCAAATTTATAAGTATAGGTCTGATACTTCTAATTTATTTAACCCTTTTCCGTTTTCAACCCAGATTCGGTAGAAGGTTTTATATTTGTATATATTTTTATTTTCCAGAAATAAAATGAAATATTTTTAATTTCACGTGAATAATAATAAATATTAGAGAGAAAAATACCTACAAAAGTTGGTGATTTTTTTTTTTTTTTTTAATCAGAAATTTGTATGTGGATAAATATTTTCATAGAGATATTTGGCATTAGTTTAATATTTTTATTTAATTAAGCAGTACTTTTCTTTCCTGCAGTAAAACAAAATTTTTTGTTGTTATTATGTACTTTATGAGGTTATTTTATGTTCTCCCCTTATTTGTAAATGATTATAATTTGGATTTTATTAAGATTATTTATTTTTATGTTGTAAATATCAGAAAAGCGTTTTTATTTTATTTTATTTTATTTTATTTATTTATTTTGTGTATGGAACCGCTTTAGTATCGGATCCCTTTGGCAAAATTTGAAATTCGGCACCGAAGTAGCTCGGACGTTTCTCGCCAAGTTCTTTAATTGCACAATTGAGATAGCCAATTCAGTTCATCGCAAAAATGGCTTAAAAAATATTAAAAGTCACCAAAGGGGTCCCATACTAAAGCTGTGCTTTTTGTATTTATTTATTTATAATATTTTCTGTTAAAGACTTCTGTGGTCACGAAATTTGGTGCGTAAATTGTTTGTATTCATCCGGCACTTATTGTAACTGGATTTCTAGAAATTCGAAATCTCCCCCCCCCCCCCACACACACACACACTTCTTGGAGTCGGAGTGCAATAAACATGTGTAAAAACATATTTTTCCGTTTGAATTCGCTTTGAATTATCTTAGAATGGCGAATTTTGGTGTGTGGATATTGATTAAGTGTACGCATTATGTACATTAGTGGGATTTTGCAAAACTTCGAACTCACCCGCTGAGGAAGGGGAAGTAAGAAGTGGGTAAGTTGCTGCCGAAGGCAGTGGGGAACCAGACTCATCACGTTGCGAGCGAGAACTTAGGTTATTAATAAAGATATTTTGACAACTCACAATGTCCAGCGAAGCGGGCAAAGCCTGCTTGTTCTAAATAAATGTCAATGAAATAGCACATTTCAAGTGAAAGTCGTGGTAAATTGAGGTTATATAGCGTGTGTGTATGGGGCAGGGAATACATCTAGGAGAATTTTTTAAGGCCTGGAAAAAGTGGCCATTAATAAATAGTTAATTGCTTTATTTTTTCTTTTCTTTGGTGGTCTTATGGCAAATAGCTACTGCTAATTTTACCCTTTACATAATGGATATATATATTTAATACAGACTAAATAATAAAAAGAAATCATTATTTCTTTTATCTACACACTAATGATGGTTATAACTGTTTATAATAGTTTGTTTCCAATTTTAATAAAATTATTATAAAAAATCCGTAATTTGAAAAATATATAACAGATACATTATTTTGTTTCCCCTCACATCACAGATAAATTTCAAAACATTCCATTGGCTAATTTAGTCTTAATTTCAAAAGTGTCCATTAAATCAGTAAATAATTCTAAAATTATCAAAATTTCCTGTTAAATTTAAATATTTTAAGGTAAATAATTGGTAAAATTGACAAATTAAATACACAATAAATATGGAAAACATGTTATTAAAGGAATAATTCAACAATAGAAAGAATTAGATAAAGTATTATTGGGTATGATAAAACCTCGTAACACGATAGATGCAAAATGCAATGCTATACAGCAAATACTGTATTTGGATAATATTCATGTTTTAGTTATAAGGCAGTAGAATCCATATGCATTATGAATAAATTAAATGTCGTGAATCAATCTTCTGGAAATTTTATTAACTTTATTAATCATATGTTTTTTCCCGAAGAAATTGCGATCGACAGAACACTGATGTTTTGACCAAAGGGCCGATCACTTTCTGTTAAGAAATATAGATCCGTATGATATCCTATCTGTTTATATGGCTTCAACAAGCTTAATTTTTAAATGTGTCTTCATTTTTTATCACAATCTGAAATATCTGCATAAACAGAAGTAAATAAGAGCGATTTTAAATATACATGAGTAAACACAGCCATAGGAAATCAATGGTAGCAGCCAGTGGTTCCATCAACTTTCTGCCTACCACTCCCGAGAGTTGAGATGTTTGTTTACCAACATGGAACTGCTCTATTGCGCTTCGCTATGTTAGGTTCTCTGCTAGTCAATGAAAAGTGCAGAATGGAGGAAAAAGAAAATGTAAAGAAAACGATTATTTTTTTTAACCTCATTTATTTCAGCAAGAGTAGGGTGTTAGTTATTACGATGGCTAAAAAACATTATTGATATTTTATTTTATTTATTTATTGTTTATATGAATCTGTCTGCTCCGGTTGAAAGTTAGAAGTTCTTAAATATGGGGCAATCGAGAAAACAGTTATTGTAACTATAGGGGTGAGTCCAGCCTCTGGATCACTTCGATCGATCCAACAGAGCCCTGAGACATATGATCCACGACTGGTCGAAAGTAGAGGCTGAACAACTCTGATCCCTGTATTGGATCAAAATCAGTACTGTCATGATTCCTTTGTCTGTGGTCATCTGTAGGCATAGTTGAAAGGTTTGAAATTAGTTATAAAATATTACAAAATTAAATTAATTAAAGAAAAATTTAATTCATTAATTAAAAATGTAATTTAACTATGGAAAAAAAAAAGAAGAAGAAGAAGATAGATGCATATCTATTCTTTTTTTTTTTTTTTTTTTTTTTTTTTAATTTTGCATAGCTGGGTACATATGCACTGAAATACAATAATATTAATTATATAATTCTTTTTTGAAATTTATTTAAATTAAAAAATAGCAACAATAAAATTTTAATTTTAGTAATTTTTCCAGCAAAAAAATTTTTAATTATTTCCTTCAATTATGCATTATTGTATTTTAACGATATACTGTAAACAATTTTAAGTATTATTTTGTGCATTTATTACCAAGCTGATTTTTGTTAAATATTTTTAAGTTGGAATGCTGAAATTTAAAGGAAATATTTAGTATTCAAATATTTGATGTAATTAAGAAGTAGGTTCAAGTTTTATAATGATCTAAGGTAAGAAATATAAAACTATTACACATTGCCAAAAAATTATAAAATTTAAATTTTGATTAAAATCAATGATTACAAAAAAAAAAAAAAAAAAAAAATAATTTAATGCAAATATTTAGTATTCAAACATAAAAATGTTTTTTTAAAAATTAACTCATCGATAAATTCACTAAGTAGTACACAAACATATTTAAAATATTTTGTTAAACACAAAATTAAAAAATTGTTAGAAGGGAAGCATTTTAAAATTTTATTTTATTAAATTTAAATAATATTCGATGAATTTTAATTTGCATTGTTGCAAATTTAATTGCATTGTTGTATTATATTTCAATCCATTGCATGCATATATTTATAATTCTAAAACAATTATACAATTATTTACAAAAAAAAGCTTGTATGCATATTCGCGTTTGTAATGACCGATAGATTGCGTAACCAGAGCAATAACCAATGGCCAATCATAGCAATGGATCAAATGACTCAGAAAAATTTCTTGGGCGATTTGATCCACGACCGGTTCACGGGATACATTCCACTGGACGACTTTGATCCAGACCGGTCCATGAGACTGGACGCATTGTTGGATCGATCCTGTATCGGTCGTAAGCCTGAAACCGCCCTCGGTCTCAAAGCTGTGAGATAAGTACCCAAATAGAAATTATGAAGGAATGAAATCCACATAATTTGTTCTGTTGAAAATCGGCTAAATTCAAGTGAAAGATGCTTATGGTTTTATCTTTTTATCATAAATTCTGCCGCATGTCTTTAATGGGGTTTTGCATGCTACTTTTAATATATATAGGGGAGGGATGGGTCACCTAAAATTATTCTTAAAATAAACTTGTTTTTAATTTTTGACACTTCCACCAGGTGAAGTAACTACAGCCCCCATATTTGTTGCTATGTATCATTTTAGTTGGAGAACTCTGTAAATTTATATAACAAAAAAACTATTTTAAAACACGAAAAGTAAACGATTGATTAATTTTCAAGGCAAGTTTTCAACGTCACTCACTGATGTTATCATAATTACTTTTCATATTTTCTTTACCTAATAATATAACTTTTATGAATTAGTAGCTAAATTAAGTCTAAAAGTAGCATGTGTCTAATAATGAATTATCTTTTTTGAAAAATAATGAAAAGGGAGGGATAGGACAGAGCAGCTCAGGGATGGATGGTACATGTAAGAAAAGGAAGAAGAATAAAGATTCTGATTCTCCTTAAACAGAAAATATCAAGAGGCAAATTAATGATTAGATGGAAGAAAAAATGCACGAAAGAAATTTAGAATCATAGAAAATAATTGGTGTGACACTCGCAAGACTTTTGTTTACCCCTTTAACTTTTAAAAATACTTTATTTGCCATATATGTATGAGGAATTAATTTTCATTCCTGAACAGTTTTCCTGGACATGGTAAAATATAGAAAAGAAATTACATTCACCAATTACAGTTAGGATTTCTTGGTAATATTTGTTCTTGAGATATGCTGATAACGATAACACAACAGACTAGCCACTAAAAACCTTATTAATATTCAGGGAACCACAAAACATGTGAATATAACAAAAACTTAATTTTGAATATTTGCACTAAAAAACAGTACTTTCTCTGCTAGAAGTAAAAAGAAAAAAAAAATGAACTTATTGAGCATTTGAAAATTTTTATTTAAGTGGTACATTATACTCTAATGTTGGATAAAGTAGATGTTATTAATTATTAATTAACCTTACATACATCGTGTCCCACTGTTTTTGTCATTTTTCATAGTATGTCTATATAGTATTTATTTTAACTTTATAAACATGTCCCATCCCTCCCTCATATAAAGGAGGGATGGGACATTTTTATGACTATGTTAATTGGCTTATAAAATTAATATTTTAATAACTACCATCAAATTTATGTTTTTAAAAGATATTAAAATGTTTCAATTTGTTTCTCTGAAACGTACATTGTTGTACCAGTAAAAGTAAAGTTGTAAAGAATATTTTTGTCAAAATTTTACATCCCCCCCTACTCTTCTCTCTATATATATATACATTACAAAGATGTTAATTTTAATAAATTATTAAATAAATATGCTAATCTTTTACCAGTAGGAAAGTTAAAAATCGTTAAGGCATTTAGATATGACAAACCATTGGGGCGAATTATATTTAATTATAATGATTACGCAAAAAATTTAAAACTGAGTGTTGATGAAAGTGTATGTAATTGTCGTGAAGAGATATATATGGATTATGTAAATAAAGATTATGGGCATGTCATTACGGGGAATTTGGAAGTTATAAAGGACGAAGAGTTGAGAAGACTTATGGAATATGGTACTAAATACAGAATTAAGCGTATGATAACAAAAAGTGCCGCAATAAAACGGCTTAATTCTAATATGGAAATATTTATACAAAAAATGATGTACAAATATAATTTACCATATACTGTTTTCGAAGAATGGAAATATTATATTTTTAAGGATTTAAAGAGAGAATATGTGAGGGATGGTGATGTTGTTTCACATGAAAAATATTTAGAATTAATGAAATCAATTAAAGAACTTCGAGAGAAGTTTATAGTAACTTATGTTGATAAAGCTAATACAAGCTATGCAATAATTTGTAAAAAACTGTATGGTGAGATTTTAAGCGAAAGTTATAATAATACAAAAAATTATGAGCTTATTAATTCGAAAGTTACAGTTATTGAGAATAAGGTTAAGGCATTTTATAAAAAGCTAAAACTAAAACAGAAAAGTCAAAATTTCCCATATTTAATATTAGTGCCAAAGTTTTATAAAAACCCTGTGAAATTTAGAGTGGTGACTTGTGGTTATGGAACTTATCTTGAATTACCAAATAAAAAGTTGTTGAAGGTTTTGAGTGAAATGTTTGAAAAATGCTATTGGGAGAACAATCTTTTATAATAAAAAATAGTTGTGAATTATTGGATTACTTAACTAGAATAAATAAGTCAAATAAAATTACCAGCCTATATGCTTACGATTTTGCAGATCTTTATAATACTATTGATTTAACAGATTTAAAAGAAAAAATTATAGAATTTTATAATAAATATAGTAATAAAGAAAGTGATAAAGATTAGATTTCTTCGTTAATTTGTTTCAGTTCGTCGTTCAAGAGAACTATCTGTATGAGGGAAATAAAGTGTTTAAACAGGTTTTCGGAATCCCAATGGGGGGGGGGGGGGAGCTGCAGCTCTATATTAGCTGATATCTACTTACGTATTTATGAAAAGAACAATAGTCTAAACAGAGAAACTTTATGTTGTAGATATATCGATGACCTAGTATTGATAAGGTTGAACGGTGAAAATACAGATATTGATTTTCAGTACTACCCTAAGAATTTAAAACTAGAGCCCTCCTCAATTAATTGTAAAAATATAAATTATTTAGACGTAAATATAAAATTAGAGATTGATAATTTGGTAACTAGAATTTATGACAAAAGAAAAGACTTTAATTTTAAAACAATAAAGCTAATGCATTTTACATCTAGCGTACATATTTCAGTTAAAAAGAATGTTTTTAGAAATGGTTTAATACGTATTGCTAGATTAAATTCAGACTTGGAAGAGATGTTTGAAGATATGGTAGAATGGTGTCGTCAGAGCATAGCTCAGGGTTTCCACAGAGATTTGGTGAAAAGTATGACGTGCCAATTCGTGAATCAGTATAAAAGGAGTACTGAGCTGAAAATGTTGTTTGAAAGGAAGGATGGGTTAGAATTGGTTTCATGAGTTTTTTTCATTTGGTCTTGACAGATGAGGGGAACATTGCATGCGTAAAACTGGTTTAACCCTGCAGTGCATGTTGTAAGCCATGCCGCCTGTCTCCATATTAATTTTAATTTCGCTCTGTTTCATTTTTAGTTTTGGTTTATGTTAAAGATATTTTTCGTACTCAATTTGGTTTTAGATTGTTTGTTAATTTTGTTAAGTTTTTGTTGACATGTTTTATTCTTAAATTTTATGTTTAAATATGAGTTCGGTTTTACTTTTCAATGGGATATATATATATATATATAATTGATAACGTAATAAAATTTAATCTTAATATTTAGCAATTAATAGAACTAAAACAATAACAGCACACTAAAGTATATATATAACCGTATAATTTTGCTTGACTTCAATATTTTCTATACTAAGTAGCTTTTTAAAGTTAAATTAGGATCTTCATTGATAATTCCAAAAAATTTTCTTCATTTAGAATGAGTTCAAATATTGGAGGCTGAAAATTTAATAATTATTATTGCTTCAGTATTTTACTTTTAATTATAATATTTGTTATTTTGCGTTTACATAAAGTTTTTGTTCGTTTATCACCTTCATTAAATTGGTCGCTAATTTAAATATACTGATTAAACACTTACAAATTTGTTGAAGCAATAATGTGCAGTATTATTCATACACTAAAATATAAATGACAAAGAAATAGGACAAGGATGCAATAAAAATTTAAATTTTATTATTTTCAAAGAATACTTTATTTATCATTCTTGCTTCGTCCATATTACCTCCAATAAATATGCCGATTTTTCTTTACTGTAATTTTACACAATAGAAAGAAGTATTTTATAGCTTATAACTACGGATGAGGAAGCTCATTTTTAATATATGAATGAGAGGTAACAATTTCTTTTTTGGAGCTGGTTAAAAACAGTTATTCTGGAATGAATTTAGATACTGAAAATCAGAAAAAGAAATCAGTTTTTAAAGAAACTTCCTTATGAATTTAAATATTTCAGACTTCTCAAAACATTCACTGTAAAAAAATGTTGTAATTTTTCCTGCAGTTTCTGCGGTTTATTTTCAAGTATTTATGCTGTGAAATAAATTCAAGCACTAAATGCTGTAAAAATCGACTTCCTGTGGACTTTAGACAGGAACATCTGCTTGTGGAAACATAACATCTGCGTCTTTGAACTGAGATGCAGATGAACGATGAATGAAAGACTAGAAGATCATGGAATGAGCAATGTCCGTTCATCAGAAAGGTTAGTTATTAATTTTTATATTAATATTTTATATTGATTAATTAATATTTCGTTAAAACGCATTAGTTATAAACATATTGTAGCATGTCTAATCTATTCTATAACTTTTGTCTTAACGATTTACAATTAATTAAAAAAAAAATGTTTCTTATTAATCATTCAGTATAGTCCTTTTAAATTTTCATACATTTCAGTTTTTCATACAATTACATTTATCAAGTTATATGCTGGCCAAGAAAGTGCTAAATGCATTTTTTTATATGAACGTGTATAAACTTGCACTCATGAAAATCAACAAAAAATATTAATTATTTATCAAGTAATTAATTATAACAAATTCAACATGTTTATGATTACAAATTAATTTTTAACCCTAGAACACTAGTGTTACGTAATTTTTATGTGCAGTCTTCATTTAATGGTTTTTTTCCGCACTTTCCCTACTATCGATACACTTATTTGAGTTTAAGTGCTTCGAAATAATTATTCAGATAATGAAAAATTAGTAATATTGGGTAAAACAGCAAATAATTAAACATATTTAAAAACAATATTAATGTAATTTTAGCAAATAAAACGACTTTTACATGATCGCGTCAATTTTAGGTACCTCTAGTGATAAAGTATTCTGCCTGTAGCAAATTTCGACAATCAGCCGAAATTAGGCGCCAGTTGCATTCTATGCCCGTTTTATAATCTGAACCTGGATGTTTGCTCACCATCCAAACGACCTTTGAAAAATTTGGTCAGACAACTACGCTAGTTTAAATTTATGTGTATATCGGCCGACATGTAGCGCTGCTGTTAATTAACTGTGATCCGATAGTGGGGTTTTTGAATCCCGGAAGATTTTTCTCTCTTTTTTATTTATTGAATTTATTTTATTTTATGTATTTATGTATTTATTTTCAAAATCGATATCTGCTATAACAGATATACCTATTGAAATTAGATTTTATATTATATTTATCTGCTTTTTAAAATTATATTACGTTTATTGTTTCCAGAAATTTTAATTTCTGTAGAATTTGAAATACTCTCCATTTTTTCAGGACATTTTCCAGCCATTATTTAGTAACGATAATTTTTTGGTTTATTTTATGATAAAAATTGCCATTCCGATTTTGAAAATATCTTGAAAAAAAGACGTAAATTTCCAGCCCTGAATTTTTGTCATGAAATAAGCTATTAGAACGAGAGATCTATTTTTTCGGACAAAATAGAGTAAATGAAAACATTTTTTTTCTTTTTCCCTTTGGCACCAAATAGAAATAGTATAAAAGAAATTTTAAAACATTAATATATGTAACCGCTGCTAAAGAACGCAATTTCATATTTTAAGGAAAGGAATGTGCTATTTTTATTTTTATTGATTTATTTATTACGCCTTTTAAATATTTTGACCAAATGAAAATAGTAATAATAATAATAATAATAATAAATAAATAAATAAATAAGGATTTTTTTTTTCTCGTTTATATTGAAAAATCAATATAAACGAGAAAAAAAAAATATTGGATTCGTAAAAATTTTCGATCTCCGTTTTTCGATGGATTTAAATGTTTTCGGATGTCCAGAACTAGATTAGTTTACTTATAGAAAAATTGCTAAAAGAAAAGGATTTACTTTTCTCCCCCCCCCCCCCGCATACAATATAATTTGTGTTTAAAATGCGCTCAAAAAAAAAAAAAAAAAAAAAACCTGTATCGACCTACTACTGCATTTCGATTTATCCGTAATAATCTATATATATATACGGTCGGATAATTCGTGGCGCGGGAAATGGGCGAAATCAGAAGAAAGGTTTTTTTTTTTTTATCATCAACAATAAACAGATACAAATGATAGCTTAAAAAAAAAAAGTAAATATGAAGAATTATGTGGTTTTTGCTTTATTTGTTCTCCAGTAGAATATGCTACCAAACACGTCAACATTTCAATTTATTTCAAAACATTGACGTGACCGCTTTTTTTTTTTTTTTTTTTACACCAGTTTTTCTGGCGGGTACTTTCTTTAATATTCAATCGTAATTAAATATTGGAGAACATTTTTCTACAAATAAAGTGGTGTGAAAATGTGGCGGTTATTCACAATGCTGTGGAATAAATTAAATGTTTGCATGTCTGCGGTACTGTTTAATTTAGTGCATAAATTAGATTACAAATTGAACCATGGCTTCATCTTAAGTACACTTTTTTCTTTATGTTTTTTATATCCTATAGTATATGAAGTACAGTCAAACCTCGTTGACGTGAATTACTTTTAATATGAACTGTTTCCACAATCCCCGTCAAAATGAAGATTAGTTACTGATAACATGAACTACTGATAACATGAAAAAAAAATTTATCCCCCATAAAATTCACGTTAATGAGGTTCGACTGTACAAATAATTTTACTTTTTATGAATATTTTCATTGTTTGTATTATGTTTTATATACGATATATTTGTTGAATCCCGAACTAATAACTTTCATTGGAATTCGAATAACTCAGAAGAAAATAGATACTTTATATCTGACTAAAAGGTTTAACTCTCATATTATTTAACTCTCAACATAAATTGACGCATTACTAAATTAACTCAAAAGAAGAATACGCCAAAACATAATGACACTAATAACACAGCAACTTTATTCCAAAACCAAAACACAAAGACAATATCTAGCTGTTGCCAGATTACTAAATCATAACTAAAAGTTTATATCAGTCCTTTCCTAACATCCTCCCACCTTGAGTTGTGGGGGAGGCACGACTCAAAACAATTAAAACACTACAAGTCCAATCTCACAGGAACATTAATAGTCCGTCCACATCTTGTTCTTTTAATTTCTCGTGCAGACACTACAGGGGTTGTTACACGTTGTTCAGACATCTTTGGTCTTGGCGCATGATTTCTTACTACTTGTTTCTGAATAATTTTGGCTTCAGACGCTGTTATTTCTAGCGGATATAGACGCTGAATAGGCCTAATTAACTCTCTGTCTGCTGTCTGGAGTTTCACCAATCTCACGACTCCTTCGGCTCCAGGAAGGAGTTCTGTGACCCGTCCAAGAGGCCATTCAATACGTCTTCTGTTGTCACATCCAATAATAACCACATCACCTACGGCTATAGTTGACCACCTTTTAGACTTGGGTTTTTGAACAAGTGCACCTAAATATTCTGATCTGAATCTCTTCCTCAGTTCTTTTTGTAGAGCCAGTCTGTACTTCACCCTTTTGTTAAGGCTGTTGTGATCCGCAGCATCACAATCTGGAACACCAAATTCCTTTATGTCCTGCAGAAATAATGATGGAGTCAGAGGAACAAGTTCAGAATCCTTTTCTGAGACATATGTGAGAGGTCGGGAATTTATGATGGACTCACAATCACATAATACTGTGATCAGCTCTTCATATTTTAAACATACTCGACCTAAGATTCTTTTCAATAGATCTTTCATTATTCTTATCAATCTTTCCCACCAGCCACCCCACCACGAGGCAGTTGGAGGGTTGAATTTCCATTGAATACGATTAACTGCACTATATTTGCTTATGTGATTCCAGTCTAAGGACTGCAGCACGTTTGCAGCTCCAACGAAGTTGGTTCCATTGTCGCAATAAATTACAGAGCATCTTCCTCTTCTTGCTATGAATCTACGCAATGCCAACAAAAAAGCATCAGTTGTCATTTCTGAAACCAATTCTAGGTGGACGGCCCTATAAATTGCACAAGTAAAAAGACAAACCCAAACCTTCTCATGTCCTTTTAAAATTAAAGGTCCAGCACAGTCAACACCGGTGATTTCAAATACTGCAGCATCTCGAACACGATTTTCTGGAAGAGGAGCTGTAATGGCATCTAGATTCCTACCACAATACCTTTTGCACCTAACGCATTTAGAAATAACGGATCTCACCGTTCTTCTGCCGTTTAGTATCCAAAAATGTTCTCTCAAAATATTTAACAAAATCTAAGTACCTGCATGACCATTTTTTACATGATGATGAAATATCAAAAGTCTCACTACTTCGTGTTGTGAAGGAAGAATTGCAGGTTTCCTAAAATCCTCACAGTCTTCTCTATAAACAATCTTAGTTCTAAGTCTGAGAATGCCCTCCGGATCTTTAAATACTTCTAAGGACTTCAGTTTTTCATCTTTTTCGTTTATAAATGTCTCCCTTTGTATCATCATCAATATTCTTTTTTCAGCTTCCACAACCTCTTCAGAATCAAGGCTGCTACGTTTTCTGACTTCCTCTGAAAGACGACAGTTTCTTACGAATCTCAATATCCATCCAATCAAATATACAATCTTCTCGTATTGGGAAAAATAGCGATAATACCAATCAGTTTCAAGATTTTCATTATTGGCAATCAGGACAATATCCGAGGAGGAACGAATACTCTTTTTCCGTTCTTTAAGAACTTCATTTTCATCAGCAACATACTCAGTAGAGGGCCACATATCAGGTTCTAAATACAGCCATTTGGGTCCCTCCCACCATTTCGACTTCAGTAGTTGATGACCAGAACAACCTCTACTAGGCAGGTCAGCAGGATTAAAAGGTCCAGGCACATGCCTCCATTTTTCCTTGGAAGTCAAAACTCTAATTTCTTGGACTCTGTTGTTTACGAAAGTGTTCCAGGGTTCTTCTCTTTTTATCCAGGTGAGCACAGTGGTAGAATCTGTCCAAAAGTAAATTTCTTCATGCGGAATCTCACTCAATATTGTAGGTGCAAGTCGAGATGAAATAGTGGCCGCAAGCAATTCTAACCTCGCAATTGTTGTTGCCCTCTTACCACTCGGAGAAACTCTAGTTCGTGCTTGTAATAATTGTACTCTGACAGATTCACTCGTTTCTACTCTGATAAAAACTGCAGCAGCATAAGCATATTTGCTTGCGTCGGAGAAAAAATGCAAAGAACATTTCTCATTGATGTCACCACTTCTTAAATATCGAGGAATACGAACATTTTCTAAGGGTGAAACATTCTTTAGCCACTTTAAAAATTCATTCTTGATTAATGGGTCTACTTCTTCTTCCCAGTTTACCTTCATGCTCCAAAGTTTCTGCAAAAGCAGTTTAGGGAATAATGAAACTGGACAAGCCACTCCAATTGGATCAAAAATCCTATGGGCTGCAGACAATATACCTTTCTTTGTAACTTTCTCGAAACATAGCTCTTTTAAGCTAGCTAAATTAATACCCAATGTATCTGCCTCTTTATTCCATAATATCCCTAGCACATTTGTTTCAGGTTTAGCTTCATCGGTGAGGTTCGTGTATTCCCATCCTCTCAATTCAAACTTCCTTTGGGCCATAACGTTTGTGGCCATTTTCATGAATAACTCCAATTCGTCTTTGTTTCGCACACTTGTAACACAGTTATCAACATAAAAACTGTTCATAAGTAATTTAATCATATTCTCAGGATATTCATCATTTTTACCTTTCAAAACATTTTGAAGATGATATTGAATCACAATACCCAAAAGAAAAGGGCTGCATGACACCCCAAAAACCACACGACAGTGACGATAGTGCTTCAGCTCGCCGTTTTCTCCAAACCACAAAAAACGTAAATAATTCTTGTCAGAGGGCGAGATACTGATTTGTAGAAAAGCCTTTCTTATGTCCGCTATTACACCTATTCTTTCTAGCCGAAAACGATATAACACAGTCGGTATCAGTTCAATGAGGTTTATGCCACTCTCTAAGCAATCGTTGAGACTAGGTGAGCCCTTCTGCTTTGCTGAAGCATCGAAGACTGGTCGGACTCTGGTAGTGCTGTTTTCCTTTATCACAGGGCGATGAGGTAGATAGTGTGCAGATAGTTCCAATTCATCTTGAGGCACTAACTCAATTATTCCTTCATCTAACCAATCTTTAAATACGTTTCCATAGAGCTCATAAAGTCCTTCCTTTCTCAAATTATTCTTGACTCTGTCAAGCCTTTTCAGACACAACTCAAAATTGTCGGGAAGTGGAAGGTGGGATTCTATCCAAGGCATATGTACTACAAAACGATCATTCTCAACTTTAACTGTATTTAAAAAATGTTGCTTTGCTGCCTCTTGTAATTCAATAGCTGTTTTCTTTTCCGATGGGTCAGTTATGCCCAATGAATCAAGAGCCCACAATTGAGAAATGCAAGCATTAGTAGTAAGCATAGAAGTAACTGTCACAGCTATGCTATCATTGTTAGTACGCCCAATAATTGTCCAACCTAATTTTGTTTCCAGAGCAGTGACTCCAGACTTTAATTGTTTACAGTTTCCAGTAGATAGCTTACCCGCAATATCTGCTCCTATAAGTACCTCAATGGGTCCATCAATATCATCTGTAAGGCGTATACCATACTTGGAAAGTTCTTGGATATATGGTTCCCGTGTCACAGCAGAAATTGTTTCACAAATTACTGTTTGACTCAAAGCATTAAAGTGACAGTTATAAGTTTCTGATGAATTGGATAAATACACTGTAAAAACATCATGTTGGCAAACTGCTGTATTAGAACCTCCAAACAGTGAATGTTGTAGGTACTCTTTTCCATTAGACTGGTACTTCATTTCTTCAGCAGTAGACCGTAAAACATATGACCTTTGTGATCCAGTATCTATGATGGCCCTGACCTTACGTTTCATTCCTTGTCCTCTCATGACTACCGCAAATGTCTGTAAAATAACATTCGGAGTTTTAGACAAACTTGCCAAAGCTTCATCTTGTTGTATCATCTTTGTTTCCGCTTCGTTCTTTTGAGACGTTGGAGTAGATTCCCCGGAAATACTTTTACATAATAGCAAGTTGTGCTTTTTCCCACATAGTTGGCAGTTGAACTTTGACTTACAATTCTTAACAGCATGTCCTTCTTTCAAGCAAAGGAAACAACAACGTGCATTTTCTACAGCTGTCTGTTTTTCTTCCACGGTCATTTTTTGAGCTTTTCTGCAATTCCATGATTTGTGATCAGCAGAACAAAATATGCAAGGCTTTTTGTTATTCTGTGAAGAATATAAAAGCTCAGTTGCTGTGGAAATACGGGGTTGGCCCTTTCTTTGGCGAGTCTCTTGGCGATCCTCAAAATTGGTTACTTTTACCGAACGATTAAAGCTTTGTGCTGCTATCAAAATTCTCTCTTCACTCTCTACTTCATCTTGTAAAAAGGTAAGAAGACGGTCTAAATTACTTATGGCCTTTGTTGAACCATCGGATTGCCCTTCCTGTGACAACTCTTCTTTAGATCGACGGTTAGCAGATCTAAATCTCTCCCATGCCCGCAATGTTTCATTAGGGATAGCGGATTCAACAAGCGGATAAAGCATAGCAGCATATTTATCTTTCGTTACTCCCAAAGTCTCTAAAGCTCTTAATTTTGATTCTAATTGATCATACAACTTGCGTAGAACAATTCTCTCTGATTTTTGTCTTGACATGATTGTTGACAGCAGATCTCGCACGTAGACTTCTATCAGCAGTTCATCCCTGCCATAGCGAACCTGTAACTGCTTCAAAGCTTTCTCGTAACTTTCTCCACCAGGCGGGAAACTTTTTATTAACTCTTCAGCCGACGAGTTTTTCTCCATGGCTTGTGCTAAATATGCAAATTTATCATGATTATCCAAATTTGGATCCTTATCTATTTTTTGAAATTGTCCCCAAAAGCCTAGCCAGTTCTTTATATCACCATCAAATGAGGGTAGTTTAATTTTCGGATAATGCAGTAAAGTATTTGGCGAATTATTAAAACTATTGGCAACTAAAACTTCCTGTTTCTCATTCAAAAGGTCATTTAATTTATTTTCTAAAATTCTCCATTTATCAATATAACACTCTGATTCATCAATTTCTTTATCGATTTGATCATCTTTTTCCTTAGAATCTAATAAAGCCTCTCTATATTCATATTCACATGCAAGCATCAGTTTAGCTTTTGATTCTATTAATTTTAACTTTGAAATTTTCTCATCATTAGGTATTGTATTTTCACTTTCACAAAAGTCATTGAACGCAATGGTAAATAATCGTCTATTCTGCTTACGAGATGCTTTTAATTTATCCATGTTACACAATAAAGTTAAACCAGCTTACTTGCAGATGTCTTTATCCTGTCGCGGACGCCAGATGTTGAATCCCGAACTAATAACTTTCATTGGAATTCGAATAACTCAGAAGAAAATAGATACTTTATATCTGACTAAAAGGTTTAACTCTCATATTATTTAACTCTCAACATAAATTGACGCATTACTAAATTAACTCAAAAGAAGAATACGCCAAAACATAATGACACTAATAACACAGCAACTTTATTCCAAAACCAAAACACAAAGACAATATCTAGCTGTTGCCAGATTACTAAATCATAACTAAAAGTTTATATCAGTCCTTTCCTAACATATTCAAGTTTTTAAGCTAGAATGCATTTTATGTCATTTCAATTTCATATTCAGCCTTTTTGCGGTTTCTGTACGAAACCCATGGCTCTCAGCTTTGCGGATAATCAATTATACTGTATCTATATACATGTATGTCCATTAAAAAAAATAAAAAAATTAACATCTTTTAACGCAGATGATAAACTAAGCATGTCAAAACGAAAATGAGGAATTCTCGCTGAGTAAGATAAACAAATACTGGATGAAAGTTGAAAATGAACCAGATGCCCGTGCCACAAATATGACTTTTATGTTTTATCTACTGTAGATATTGAATGAAAGGCTTGCTTTTTATTTTTTTCATCTGTCTCAAAGTGCAAGTGAATTACTATAAATTTATAACTGCCTATCATTAAATTTAAGGCGTGTTATTGTATGTTTAATAGGAGACATATATAAACTTGGTGCTAGAGATTTTTAATTTTTTTACGTTTTAAGATTTAAAACAAAAAAAATCTTAACTTTAAATATTATTTCTTCCTTTTCTTTCATTTTTTGCTTTTTATTTATTCCCTTGTTTATTTATTTATTTTTACGCAATAATAACATTATATACATTTAAAAAAAAAAAAAAAGTAGCATTTTCTTGTTCTAAGCATTAGTTAATAAACAATATCGCATTTTTAGCAGTCATAGCTACGATTAAAAGTAAAACTGCAATTAAATATGAACCCTTCAAAATCATTTAGAATTTCTGTAATCGCTTTTAAGAGTATTTTGGCTGACACAAAGAAATCTCCCCCTCTCCTTTTTTTTTTTTTTTTTTTTTTCCGTTAAACCCATATCCTACCAAGCATTGAAAAAATGTTTTTCAATGTCTGTGTATACACACAAAATGAAAAAACTTACCATTTTCACATTATAACCGAAATGTTTAAATTAGTCCACAAATAGATACAGAATAAAATATTGGAAATTTTTATTAGGTTTATTTGGTTATTATTTATACACAGAATTCCTTATATATATATATATACACACAGTAGGGGTTTTTTTTTCTTTTTTTAATGAATTGATCACACTGAGGCCAGGCCATTATGAAACCTGAATCCATTACTTTTTGACACGCTTGAAAAAAAAAAAAAAAATCCTTTTTATTCGTAAATACAAGAAATAGGCAAGTATTTCTTTTTCATGCACTAAAATATCTCACAGCATTTTTTTTTTTTTTTTTCTTAAATGTAAACGTAAAGACTAATAATTTTTTTTATAAAAGTGTGTGAAAGTGTTTAACCCATATTTCACCATCGTCCTAAAAATAGGACACCATGCATAAGTGGTGTTTATATAAATTCTTTTGAATATTTTAATTCAAATTAAAGACGATATATTATTTAAAAGTCCAATAAATACATATGTGTCTTTATCGTTAGTAAAAATTACCGTTTAATATATATTTTTTAATTTTTAAAATGACGATTTTTAAAGATTTATTCATTACATTTTCATCATATTATTACTTAAAAGGTTTTACATTCAAGAATAATGGATATACAAATTTATTGAGGTAATATTCTACACTTTGTACTGGTAAAACAATTATATAAGTATATATATATATATATATATATATATATATATATATATATATATAGATGGTCTGTTTTCCTTATATTTCCGACTGTCCTAAATTTATTGTCCCATTTTTAGGTACAGGCTGTCCTAAAAAACACTTTCACACACTTCTATCAAAAATTATTAGTCTTTACGTTAACATAAAAAAAAAAAAAAAAAAATGCTGTGAGATATTTTAGTGCATGAAAAAGAAATACTTGCCTATTTCTTGTATTTACGAATAAAAAGGATTTTTTTTTTTTTTTTAGCGTATCAAAAAGTAATGGATTCAGGTTTCATAATGGCCTGGCCTTAGTGTGATCAATTCATAAAAAAAAAAAAAAAAAAAAAAAAAAACCTACTATATATATATATATATATATATTTTTTTTTTTTTTTTTTCTTTCTAAAAAAGGAATTCTGTGTATAAATAATAACCAAATGAACCTAATAAAAATTTCCAATATTTTATTCTGTATCTATTTGTGGACTAATTTAAACATTTCGGTTATAATGTGAGAATTGAAGCTGTTTGTCTGCCCTTGGGACCTAGGTTCGAGGGAAGTACACTCCATAGCAGTTTTCCTGTGAATTTTGGAGAAAAAACACAGAAAATTCCGTACAGCTGTGCCAGTGGACATGACCTGGTTTTGAACCTGGTAGCCCAGTCTAAACGAATTTACAGCAGATTCGTTAAATTACAAATAGCCAGAAATAAACTGAAGATTTTTTTTTTTTTTTTAATTCAGTAGTTTCTACATTTGTTGTTTCCAGCACAAGTATAGTCAATTATGTGTAAATTTGTGTTATTTAAAATCAAAACTTTCCAGCGTAATATTTACAGTCAATCTCCGATTTTAAATTTAGAAATTGTAGAAGTCAATCTTTCAACTTTCAAAGTATTTCTATTTTGCTTTAGAAGCAAGTACTTTTTGTTCATGTCTTATACTATATAGGAAATCTATCTATTAGTATATTAATGCGAAATCAATTACTCATTTATAAGAATTTAAGCATGTATCAGGGATAACTTTCAGCACTTTTTTTTTCCTACCACTGCTTCCATCACGAAAACCTTTATTGTATTTTTACTTTGTTTTTTTCCGATTAACTAATATAGTGTGGGTGATCGAATTATTTGAAAAAAAAAAAAACTAGACGAAATGGCCTGAAACCTCATGCATGCAAAGAACATTTAAAAACTCATTGTTTCCACTACCGTTTAGTCCAGAGTGCAGTTAGCGCACCAACCACAAATTCAAAAATAGCGAAAATACTTTGGATCACCCTGTATCATAAAAAGCTACAAATAACTTGTAACTTTAATACATTGCTGCGCATACTGTGCACAATATTTGTATGTTTTGGTGCGGGAATTGCGCAATTATTTAGACATATTTTATATATATATATATATTTTTTTTTTTTTTTTTTCAAAAATTACTAATTTTTTTGACAAGTTTTTTGCTTATAACTAGAACGGATTTCCATAAAATTTTACCAAAATTGCCAAAAATTGCCAAAACATTAGAGAAACATATTATGAAACAGAAAATCCATACGTGTAATATTCGTTGAGATATGAGTATTTTAATAAATATTACTGCGCGTGCGCGAAAGATATAAAAATTTTTATTGCACAGTTTGAAAGCTAGATGTACATTGATACATTTTTGTCTAAAATTCATTTGAATAGAGTAAATATTAATCAAATTGTCGGCAAAAGAACGAGTTAGATCTTAGGTATTTTTCAAAGTTGAAATTTCAAAATGAGTTTCACCCATGCCACGCATTTAATTTGAAGATCCAATTATTTTAATGACGTTGCAAAAGTTCTTTTTTGGGAAAACCCCTTATGATATCATAAATCTTAGTAAATAAATAAAAAAAATGATAAAGTTATAGGCCTATAAGAGGTTTTATACAAACAAGAACTTTCGCAATGTGGTTGAAATAATTGGATCATCAAATTAACTGCGTGGTATGTGAAAAACCCTTTATGAAATTTCAACTCTGGAAAAAACCTGAAATCTAGCTCGTTCTTTTGCCAACAATTTGGTTAATTTTTAAACCATTCAAATGAGCTTTTGACAAAAGTTGCTCAATATATTTAGCTTTCAACGTATGCAGTAAAACTTTTTATATCATTCGCGCATGCGCAATAAAAGGATATTTACTAAAAATGCCCATATCTCAACGAGTATTACACGTGTTAATTTTATGTTTCATAATAATGTTTCTCTAATGTTTTGTCAATTTTTTTGTATGTTTGGTAAAATTTTACGGAAATCTGTTCTAGTTACAAGCAAAAAACTTGTCAAAAAAATTAGTAATTTCTGAAAAAAAAAAATAAAATATATATATATATATATATATATATATATATATATACTCACCCAAATAATTGTGCAATTTCCGCACCAAAACATATATATTGTACATGGTATGTGCAATAAAGTGTTAAAGTTATAAATCATTTGTAGTTTTTTTTATGATACAGAGTGAATCAAAGTATTTTCACTCTTCTTCAATATGTGGTTGGTCCTTTAATTCCTCTCTCGACTAAATCGACAGTGGAAACAATGAACTTTTAAATGTTCTTTGCAAAAATGAAGTTTCAGACCTCTTCGTCTAGTATTTTTTTTTTTTTTTTTTTTAATCTAAAAAATGTAAAAAAAAAAAAAAAAAAAAAAAAAATCTAATAATTTGATCACTTACTGTAGTGCATTATTGTTAGAAAATATCTCATCTTTGTTGTATTTAGATACATACTTACCAACAACAACTTTACAGAATCGAGCTTCGTTACAGTTAAAAAAATTAACTTTAACTCTTTAACTAATTAATAACTCTTTATCATAAGTTGCGCAATACATATATCTTTTAATCTATTTTATAATAATAATAATAATAAATTCTATCTCTTAAAATTTAACTCTTTAACTTAAAAAAATAATCGCAATTACAATGAATGAACGCATTTTTCCTCTAAAGCTGAAAAGCATCTCATTCTCTGTGTGTATTGCTACGAACACTTATCCAGTCAAAAAAGTGCGAAAGTTTGGAAAACCTGCGAACAATTTTATTGATTAACAGCAAAATAACAGCCCATATTAGCAACTAATTGCAATTTAACGTTGATGGCGCGCGGCGCCTGTCTACACTGAGTGATGCCAGATGGTCGAAAATTATTGCCCCAAACAGGTCTTCAAATTTTCCCAAATCAGGGATTTTTTTTTTTTTTTTTTTCGAAAAAAATACCCAGCTTGATTTCTTTGGAAAAATCAAAATTTCTTCAAAAAAAGAATATATATATATATATATATATATATATATATAGAAAAAATATCAAGCAGATTTTTCTATGATTTAAACTCAGATTTTTCCCCAAATTAAGACAATTTTTGAAAAAAAATCCCCAAATAACAATAAAGATATTGAAAGTCTCTAGTCGTAGGGATAAATCATTACGTTGCCAACATTGACAGAAAGTTGAAGAACTCTCCAGATTTGTCCCCGAAAATTTTAGAATTCCCCAAAAAAGTCCCCAGAAACATTTGGTCCCCAAAATTGCCCCCAGAAGCCTCGAAAATCCGCAATCTGGCATCACTACCTACACTGTAAAAAAAAAAAAAAAAAAAAAAAGGAGCACAGTTGCTGTAAAATTTACAAGCGGCTGTTTTCTATGGTGCTGTAAAATTTACTGCACTCTACTGTGAATTTTACAAGATGTTGTTTTTAGTAGTGCTGTAAAATTAACTGCACTTTGCTGTGAATATTACAAGATGCTGTTTTAAAAAGTGTTGTAAAATTAACTACACTTTGCTGTAAATTTTACAACACTTTTTAAAACAGCATCTTGTAAAATTCACAGCAAAGTGCAGTAAATTTTACAGCACCATAAATCACAGCAGCTTGTAAATTTTACAGCAACTGTGCTGGCAGCCGCGGTGCCAGCACCTTTTGTTGTAAAATACTGAAATTTCTTTTTACAGTGTTGTTCTAAATGATTAGGAACTCTTTACTATTTCTAGAATTCAGTAAAATTTCATAAACAAGTCATCACTAACAAATTGTTTGAAAAATAATTTTAAATAAAGTATTAATTTAATTTACTTGCTGTATCTCCAATACAGTCATTTTATTTGGCAAAATGCAAAATAATTATTCAAAATTTAATAGCTAAAGAACAAGTTTTCGCTTTTTTACTAAAAAAAAATTCATTAAATACTACTACTAATTTTAGAAAAATCTTTGACGTGAAAGTCACAATTAAAGATGAATCTTTTTTTAAAGTATTATGATTTCTGACCAATTGTGAAAAAGGTTTTTAGTCGCCTAAATTTGGTAAAAAATGAAATTAAAAACAGGCTGTATAAAAAATGTAAACCATCTATTAATGATATATATTAATATTAAAGGCCCTGAAAGTGGATTAAATTTTCAAGTTGAATTTGTAAAATTGATTGCCATATAAAAAAAAAAATAAGAAGAAAGAAAGAAAGAAAGAAAAGAAAAAATAAATCTAAATAAGAAAACTTTTTCTATGACAGTAAGTTTTATTTATTTTTTCTACTTCTGCTATATTATGATATGTAAAGTACAGTATAAGCTTGATATAAAGCAGTTTTTTATACTACAACATTAACTATATCCATTAAAAAAGGTTATAAATCAACCACAACTAAGATGTTTAAATTGATTTAAAATTTAACAATATTCAGTTATAATACATTATATACAATATTCCTCTATTGTTCCATGATGTTAGGCTTTTAATGTTAATTTAATTAAACAGAGTATGATATGCTAAATACAATATTACTTTTCCATTTCACATATTTTTTAGTTGATGTGTAATAATAATAATAATTCTTTCTGCATGTCATGACTAAATTTTAAAGTAAATTTATAAATTAAACTGAAGCATATAGAGAAATCATGGAATAGTATGCTAACTCGCATTCATAAACTTATTATTTTAGAATTTTGCTAAATAATAATAATAATAATAATTTTAGCTTTTTTGTTAAATAGATTTTAAACTTAACTTAAACCTTGGCATTTACTGTTTATTTATTCAGATAATCATCTGTGTAAATTTTAAATATCATTAAATTGCTTATCTTCCTTTACAAACGCATTCATATTTGAGTAATTTGTTTAATTTAAATCTGCTCATATTCAACTAAATTAAACCGAAAGATGTTTATATATTTATCTTAAATTCCATCATAAATATTTGTTTAATTGGGTTTTACATGCTACTTTCATTAAAAAAAAAAAAAAAAAAAAAAAAATCTATATTAATAAAATCAGACTTTTGTCTGTAAATTTGTCCGAATCGAAAAATTTTGCGATATCTTCACGTTTCACACCCCATGAAAGCCGAAAATGACTTCAGAAAATTTTGCCTGTGTGTGTGTGTGTGTGTGTGTCATCGTGTCCGAATGTCGCTTTTTTTGTCCGGGCATCACTTGAGAACGGCAGGACGGAATTCAACGGCGCTTGGCAGGGATTTAGGTCTTCACCCAACTTAAAATTATATCTATCAACTTTTCAGAAATCCCCCCCCCCGTTCCCCCCCTAGTGGGTAAAAGACTAAAACACGTTTGTCCGGGCATCACTCGAGAACGGCTGGACGGAATTCAACGGCGCTTGGCAGAAACTTAGGTCTTCACCCAACTTGAAATTATATCTATAGAAATTTTCAAAATTATGATTAGTGTTTAAATTGTGTGTAAAAAACGCCTGCGCAAGCGCCATAAATATTTTTTCACTAAAATGCTTTGAATGAAAAAATAAAATATAAAAATAAATTTTTAAGTTAAAGACTTTTGTATTCGCATGATTTTCATTACAAATTATGAAAAGATTGAAATGAAGTTTTGCCATCTGAGTTTCATACTTTAGTTAATTTTAAAACATCTAATTGTCGTATCGAAAAACTGTTTACACCCCAGGATTCAGAAAAATCACCTCTTTCACTTGGTACTGAATTTGTAACGATAGGTCTGATATTTCTAATTTATTTTCCCTTTTTTCCGTTGCCACTTAAATTTCACACTTTAGTTATTTTTTAAAAATCTAATTGTCGCATCGAAAAACTGTTTGCACCCCTGGATTCAGAAAAATCACCCCTTTCATTTGGTATCAAATTTATAAATATAGGTCTGATATTTCTAATTTATTTTACCCCTTTTCCGTTTTCAACCCAGATTCGATATGGAACAGCTTTAGTATTGGATCCCTTTGGCAAAATTTGAAATTCGGCACCGAAGTAGCTCGGACGTTTCTCGCCAAAATCTTTAATTGCACAATTGAGATAGCCAACTCAGTTCATCGCAAAAATGGCTTAAAATATTTAAAGTCACCAAAGGGTTCCGATATTTAAGCTGTGCTTTTTTTATTTTTTTATTTATAATATTGCCTATTAAAGACTTCTGTGGTGACGAAATTTGGTGCGTAAATTGTTTGTATGCACCAGGCACTTATTGTAACTGTATTTCACGAAATTCGAAATCCCCCCCCCCCTTCTCGGAGTCGGAGGGCAATAAACATGTGTAAAAACATGTTTTCCCGTTTGAATTCGCTTTGAATTATCTTAGAATGGCGAATTTTAGTGTGTGGATATTGATTAAGTGTACGCATTATGTACATTAGTGGGATTTTGTAAAACTTCGAACTCACCCGCTGAGGGTGGGGAAGTAAGAAGTGGGTAAGTTGTGCCGAAAACAGTGGGGACCCAGACTCCTCACATTGGGAGCGAGAAAACTTCTAGCAATCACAGCGAGAACTTAGGTTATTAATAAAGATATGGCATTTTGACAACTCATTTAAGTTTAATGTCCAGCGAAGCGGGCAAAGCCTGCTAGTAAATAAATAAATAAATAAAAGCAGACGATCGGCATTTCCTACTAGCGGCCTTGGCGTAAGATATTAATAAAATATAAACATTTCGACCTTCTCACCCTTCTCCCCTCAAAAAATAAATAAATAAATGAACGGTGAATGATTTTCGTACGATATTCTACATGAATAATGCCTTTATGCATATAAAATATATATATATTCATTTCATCTTGTTTAGAGCAACCTATAGATGCTCTAAACTTTACTTAACTATGCAGTTTCGCCCACATAAGTCTAGACATTTTAAAAAGTTCATGCGGTTTGCAAAAAATCATTCTCGTGAAGGATATTTTTCTAAGGAAAAAAATATAGTTAAATTTTTTGTCAATAATAGTTGGACAATTTTTCGTACGTCTGTAAAAAGGAGGCATTTGCAAATTGGAAGTCTTATAGTTTAGTATAGAAAGTTTGAAAGTCCTATAAATTGCACAATTTTGTGATTAGAACAGTTTATTTCTTATTTTGCCTCCTACTTGTGCATGCATGAAGTTTTAATTGCAGTGCTGATTTGGTGGATAAAGCGTTATTGTTGAAAATGTTTTCCCTCTGGTAAGAACCGCCGACTGAAGTTGCAGTTAGCAGTGATATAACTCGTTTGCAAACTGTAATTTGTGGTGACGACGGACACATAGAGTAGTATTTATATACCTGCAAACATTTGCATGCGAATAAGTACAGTTTTTTATGCAATTGTGTGATCTGGCACAGTGATCGATAAATAACTTAATTATTATTTTTTCTTTTCCAAAAAAATTCCCCTTCACGAGAATGATCTTTTCGCAGATCGCGTTCAATTCTATCAAAAACTTATGGAACATCCTGAATTTGAACTCTCTTGTCCCTGTACACAAATCACTTGATCTAAAAAAAAAAAAATAATAATAATAATAATAATCTGGTGTTTCACTCACACGACTTTCTCTTACCCTGAAATTTAATACTATAAATACAGGTTGCAGATTAAAAGGCAAGATAACGAGTACTGTTATGTAAACCTCTGTTAAACAATTCATATTAGACTTCTGAAGAGTTTAATATGAAAATTAATTCTGTGTGAGGGGGGCTACCGCCCCCCTCAACCCCCCGTTTCATTAATGCACCTACATTTATATAGAATTTAATTCGGTTATTAAAAAATAATTCTGTTTTTAAAAAATAATTTTTTAAAATTATTATTTAAAAAAATTATCTTTTATGATAATGCAGACGATTTCCATATTAGGGAAGTAGTATAACACTAAATATCCAAAAAGAGTCCATTTTATTCTCAATATTTCAAAAAAAAAAAAAAAAAAAATCGTTAAAAGTAAAAAAAATCAATAACTTTGTTTTAAATTATCGCAAATCGATGGTTCAACCACTCGTTTTAAAGGTATTGGCGAGCTCTTTTGAAAGATACCCATCATGAAAATTTACTCCCCTCGAGGGGGGACTTCCCCCCCCAGGGGGGGGGGGAGGCGAGGCTCCTACATACACAAAAAAATTTTCCCAGTTGACTATCTCTATTACAAAATGTATATATTCGTTTCATTTTGGTTTAGTGCAGTCTATAGACGTTAAACTCTACTTACCTGCAATTTCTCCCATAGACGTAATGTATTAGAATTCTCTTGATTGTCCCTGTACACAAACCATTTGCTTGATCTTAACGAAAAACTTACTGTAGCATCTATATATGATGCACATTTAGAATACCAAGTTTGGAATGTCTGCTACAATTTGTTCTTGAGATATGCTGATAACAGATAGACACACACACACAGACTCACAGACACACAGGCATACACACAGACCATTTGCTAAAAACATGATTTTCGTATTCAGGGGACCTCAAAACGTGTAAATATAACAAAATCTCGCGTTCGAAAATTTGACCCAAAAACAGTACTTTCTCTACCTTATGGGTAAGAGAAAGTAATAAAA